>CAUYRT010025284.1:0-15769 GCA_963574885.1 Lepilemur ruficaudatus | reverse complement strand
TACAACCTCTGTGGAAAGTAATATGGAGATACCTCAAAGAGCTACAAGTAGAACTACCATTTGATCCAGCAATCCCATTACTTGGCATCCACCCTAAGGAAAAAAAGACATTCTATAAAAAGTACATCTGCACTTGAATGTTTATAGCAGCACAATTTACAATTGCAAACATGTGGAAACAACCCAAGTGCCCATCAATCCATGAGTAGATTAATAAAATGTAGTGAATGTATACCATGGAGTTCTACTCAGCCACAAAAACAGTGGTGATATACCACCTTCTATATTATCCTGGGTTGAGCTGGAGCCTATTTGACTAAGTGAAGTATCACAAGAATGTTAAAAAACAAGCACCACATGTACTCACCATCAAATTGGTATTAATTGATCAACGCTTATATGCACATATAGTAGTAACATTAATTGGGTGTCGCGCAGACGGGAGGGGGGAGGAGAGGATGGGGGTATACATACCTAATGGGTGCGGTACGGACCATCTGGGGGATGGACACGCTTGAAGCTCTGACTCAGGCGGGCAAAGGCAATATATGTAACCTAAATATTTGTACTGCTATGATAAGCTGAAATTAAAAAATATAGAAATATAAAAAAATTAAAAAAAAATTAACTAATGCATTTTTTTGTGAAATGTTACCATTCTAACTGAAATAAAAAAAAAATTTTAAAATCTAGCTTGATTTGAGACACTGGGGTTACAGGAGGAAGAAGGTGCAAGATATAAAAAAAAAATAGGGGTAGCAATGCCATGAAGAAATTTACCGTAGAAAAACTTGGCAATGTAGTGGAAGTGTGAATCTTAGCCCCAAAACAAGGACTAGGAGCTGGAAGCCTCTATATTTTGATGGAATCAGGGAAAATTCAGAGACAAAGGCATATTTCTTTTGGAAAAATGCACAAACTTTTTATACAATCAGTTCTCATATTAATAAGATAAAAAACTGAGAACAACTGTGTTAAATTATGCATCTGTGAAAACATTCTGAAGAAAACCAGAATACTTATAAATTAAGCATGTGTTACTCTACTAATCTGCTTTGACATAGATCCAGCTCATAAACTGGTCTCCTTGGATAGATTTCAGGGATCTAGGAGTCTGAAATTGTGTGTAAAATATTGTTTTAAATGATAAGAAGGTAACCAGCTTTCATCATATTCTCAAAGAGATCCCTAAAATAGTATTTGTCACTGTGTGGACTATTGACCACCTGCAACTGAATTATAACATAATTACAAATTTCTTCTAACTAAATGAGGATCTCTGGAGATGGAACCTGGGAATATGCATTACCAATGACCTGAAAAATCACTGATCCAGAGGCATGAAGGGCTGCCCTCCTTTAGTTGATTTAGTCAGGCCTTGATCCAGAGTTGGAAAGCAAATAATTCAAAAATTGAAGCCCTGGTGAACACGGTTTTAACATGGGTCAAATACTTCTCTCAAAGCTTTGGCACAAGTTCTAATGCTGTATTACAATTGACCATAGCTGATTGATAAAATCAGTGGGAAGCTGCCTCCTCTTGGGAATAAACCTATACAAGCACTCTTGAGAAATGAATTAGCTACAGGGCCCAAACAGCGGGATTGTAAATGTTGTAAACTTGGAAAATATGATGTATGGCTAATCTCACTTTTCAGTTGTTTAGAAATGTTTAACATAGGAACATGTATCTGTATTCCACCCATCTGTGATATTATTTTAACCTAAAATTTAGAAGGGTTCCCAGAATACTGGACCAGCCCAAGTACTAGACTCTCAATGCACAACCTCCTTTAGTCTCCCTTTTGCAATGAGAGATATGTCTGATACTTAACATGCAAAAAAATGTATATTAAGGACATATATACTTCCCTTGTGCTAATTATGCTCATATGAAGGATACCCACTTTAAAATTACTTGATTTTACTGTCAGAATGGAGATGCTTTTATAAAAAGGATAACCTCATATTGCAGGAAATTATTCTGTCTTTGAGCTGAAATATATATCTTTGAATGATGTATTTTGAATGCTATAAGGATAGCAAAGTATAATTCTAATGGATGAGGTAGGTCACAATTTTAAAGTCTTTTTGTCTCAAGCAAGAATTACTCTTTCAGTAGATACCATATTTAACTGTGTCTTGCAAACCTGGATCTTCTCTTTATTTTTTTCTTTTTTGATATCCCTAAAAGTTTAGCATTTTGTCATAGTCCTGAGGTGAGAAAGATGTTATGCTTGGTCATGTTAACACCATTAATATCTCTCATGAATGTATTGTTTCCTCAGTGTCCTGCAATTGGCTAGGACATGTGTATACTGATCCAATTTATTAATAGTTGATGATATTTTTGAGAGATTTTTCAAGTCTGTTTGCCTTTTTATTAAACACTCTCCTGTTTACTTCTTTGTTGCTGCACTTGGAATTATAACTGTTTGGATCAAGCTATGTCTATCTATCCTTCTTCATCTTAGATCAACATATTTATTTTCCAGAAACAAGAATCTGTTACCAGGTGCTGGGAAATGGGAGATGGATGTGCTCCAGCTGGAGGTTATGGGGAAGGAGGAGGCTCTAATAGATGCTAAAGTGCTTTTCAGTCTAGTCTGGTGAGTCCATTTCATTTAAAGTTTCCCCTTTTTGTATTTTTAAGATGTTCTGTGAAACATAAAAACAATCTTGTCTACTTTTCATTTTGTGAGTGAGTTTGAGTATTAGCATACATTTTTTTTCTAAATCTGCTCCCATCCTCCTTTGGCTCATATTTTAAGATATTTTAATTCTAAAGCTTGGAGGAAGGAATATAGCAAAATATCACCCAAAGTAAGACAACGTGCCAAGATTTAGAGAGACAAATTTACAGCAAAAGTCATCTAGTATAAAAGATGAGTAAATTAACTTTCCCTCTCTATACCTCCCAATTTTTTTTAGGTATAACATTAATATAATCTCAAAGCTGATAAACTTGTGTTCTATTCTATAACAGCATTTAGTAGGTGCTAAATGTATGTAATAAACGCATACTGTATTTCATAAAATATGAACATTTTTACTTCGATGTATCATTTTAAAGTACTGCTACATCTTCAAATATTATTGTGTGTTGGGACCATTTTGAGGAGCAGAAAAAGAAACATGTAATTTTACAATGTAAATCAATAGAAAAATGGAATTTGTTGTATATAAATTCACTTTACAGGCAACTTTTTACTGTTAACATACTTTTGATGAAAATACTAATCTAAATTATTAAGCACAGTACCTGGATACACAATAACCCTATAGTTCTGTTTGAGATTTTCTCTAAAATTTTGACTATATATTTCTAATGGGAGAGTCAGAACATGAATAACAACACTTTTTTACAGTCCTCATAATTGACTAGTATATTTTCACTATAAATATAGCTAGAAAAAATCTGTTAAAGCATCTGAATACAAGGAAAATCAGTTGCTGACTGGAAAAACGGACATCTGAGCACACAGACTCAGTGGGCTTAAAATTGGCTGATCAGGATGCAAAATGTGATGTCAGTTGAGTCATCACTTCATTAACTGCAATGCCATCCTCTAATAATGCTCATTAATGTTGGAATGGGCCTTTTAAACTACGAAGTGTTTTGTCAATATTAACCCATCTTCCTACCACCATGAAACAGTAATTGAGTTAGTGCTTGTATTCCCATTTTACAGAGAGATAGAGGGAAACAAAGACTGTGTGCATGGCCATTCAGAGTGGTGGAATAATTTGGAAGAGAGCAAAAGGTCATTAATAGCATCGAAAGACTACGGAACAAGGTTAAAAGATCTCCATTTAGTGGTCCATTCAAACTTGCATGATATGAGGACACTGGGGAAGCTTTGTAAGTAAAATTTCTAGGGATGTTTACCTTTTCCAGGGATATCATAGAAGACAGGAAGATAGGAACAGAACTTAAGTCGAGGCAGAGGTAGGCTCATTTGCATTCCATTGCGTTCCCCTGGAAGAAGGCCACATGGTAATAATACCATCTCACACTTGCATAGTGTCGAACATATGCATATTAGATATGTTATTTTATTACATTGTGCTTTTAAACATATTATATTATTTCATGTTCACAATGGATAAGTACTTGAATGCCTTCTAGATATGGTTAGAGAGTTCAGTAAGGAAGCACTGCTTATATACACAAAATAATTTAGAGAGAAGCAAAGATTGTTGAACTCAGTGGTGTTGAAAACAATCTGTTCGTCATGGAATTCTAATAAGTTTTGTAATGCAATATAATCATAATAAATTAAGGTGATTTGTGGGTATAGATACAACCTGAGAAGCATTTTCCTGAACATAAATGGCATCTCTCTTCATGCAGAACAGTTACAAGGGCCCAAATCTAGAGTGTACCAGGTACTACTTAGTACTTGTATTTCCTTGTAATGGGTTCGTTTTAAGAAGTGTAGATTTTAACATTTATGCTAGATAGTCTATATTTCTTGCTAGATATTAACTCTCTATATTAATTTAGTCAAATTAACCAAAACCATGATTGTAACTTGAGACAAGTAGATTTTTGCAGTCAATCCTTCATAAAAGAATTTCAGTGTATAGTAGGATTTAGCAAATGCACGACACACACTCAAGGCAGGATAGGTATGAAAGGGTGACCTTGATAGAGATTTGAAAGGAAAGTAAACATAATTTGTTTTGTTATTAGAATGGCAGGCAAGACAACTCTTTCATTTTCTTTATTTCCTTATTTTATTTTTGTACAGAGTAGCAAGCAACTCAGAGCCTTTTAAAGTTTGAATAAAGCAAGAGTATGTACACTGAAGAGAAAGGAGCTTTTTGTCTCTAGGTTTGAAATTCCTTTAAAAATGTGCAAAACAGTGATTCCTTTATATGATTATGTTAGGGTCAAGGTTCAGTTATGTCCAATCCTCTGAATTCCCTGGGTTTGAAAAATTGAATTGGAAGACATGTAGAGGACTGTTCAGCTTTTGTTTTTAGACTAGGAAACAAATTTCTCTGTCTCTGTCTCTCTCATCTCTGTCTCTCTATGTCTATCTCTCCCTATCTGTTTTCTCTCTCTCTCTCTCTTTCTCTCTCCCCTCATCTCTTGTACACACAAGCACACATACACAACTATACCCGAGGGTGAATTATTTTGTTAGAGTGACGTGCTCCTTATCAGAGTGATTAGCATGTGCCAGCCCAACAATGTCCACATTACAGCATTTCCTTTTGGACCAGACCATATCTGGAAGTCAAATCAAGCAAGGGCATTCTCCTTTCACTGTCTTCAAAGAATCTGCTTTGCATCACTGTGATCATACCTAGATATGAGAATAGTTCAAACAGAAGGGAGATACACCAGCTGGAGTAGGATTAGCTGGCTGGCAGACATGAAGACCTCTTCTCTTCTTGTAACATTCATTGGAGCTAGGGTATACCTTTAGTGCCCAAGGAAGACATCAGGGTTTGGTGGGTGTTTTTTTCAGTACTAAAGCCATTAAGAGGTCCCTGATTATCTTCCTGCTCTGGCAACACGATCCCACCTTCTTTTTGGTAGAAATGATAAAAATAATAGCAAATACTTACACAGCTTTTACTAAAGACCAGATACTATTATAAGCATACTGTAAACATTTTCTCACTAAATACTTACAAGCAATCTTTGAGGTAGGTGCCTTATTTATCCACATTTTAGAGATAAGGAAACTGTGACATAAAAAGGTTAAGTAATTTTATTACCATTAATATTGGTCCCACGCCACAATGTGAATTCTCAGTGAGTCATGTTGCACCCTAGGCTTTTTCAAGCCTGTGCAGGATACCACTTCTAGCTATCCGACTTGTCAGCTAAGCAAAAGAAGAGAGGAAGAGAAAGAGAGGGAGTGTTGAAGAAAGAAGCAGGGCCTGAAGTTTTGTCACAGTGTCTGCTTCCATGTACTTCAGGCTTCTCAGGATGGGTTCTAGGAATAAACATAGCTTAGCTGCTTCTGACTTAGCCAATCAAACAGGGAAAGAGTCAAAATAGACATCAAAGGCTGGAACCAAAAAGAAAAAGAGAAATGACTCCTCTGCCCTAGTAAACTCAAAGACAATTGCAAAAGAACTTGTTGGGCCAAATTTTCATGGCTTTGTGCATTTACAGGCCCATACTCATGGCTGCTAGCACATCCTCAGGGCGCTGTCACTTATTACCACTTAGCATTCAAGAACCTAGCATACATCAGATGGAGACCCCCCTATCATAGATAGATAGGGGCTTGATTCACATGAGATCTTCCTGACATGGACAATTCAAGATCATAACTACTTAATGACTTGCCTTCAAGTAATATCAGTAAGTCTGGCAATATAATAGCCCCAACACTAGCATTCCATAATGTAATTGTCTGGCATTGCTGTTAGCATCACATGCAATTTATCCCTTTCCTACACACTCACCTTCCACATTCAGTTTTTGGATACAAAATTTCTAATTGAGTCCACAAGTTAGTTACTGAGCCCCCTACTGCATGCCTAGCACTCTGGTAAGTGCTAACTTCAGAGATTTCACTCAATAACATGGTCCTATTTGAATCTACTGTGCTAGCTTTCAGTCCCCAGTCAAAACTGACCATAAACATTGCCTACATTAAAAATACTGCTGTTAAATTTCAAAATCATATGGTAAGCTTCCAAGGCCTCTGAATCTAAGCTTTTGTTATTCTGTATTCTGTTTGCTCAAGTTGACTGTGCTTGCTGGAAGCAAATTTCTCCAGTCCAAACAGAATGTTTTGGGGCATTAAGGTGGTATTTTCATAGTGCATTATCAACTTCCAAAAGGATCCTGTAGCCAAATGCTGCAGTGATTCCATTAGTTGGTACCTTCTTTGCGCACAGTCTCAAAGTGCTCTGTCCTTTAATTATAAGATGTTTGTGTCGAAAGTTATACAGCACAACACATGAGATGCTTTGGAGAAGGCAAATGGTTTAAAGGCCCTTTATGAAGTCCCTTTTTCCAGTGACCTGAACAATCCTGAGCTGTTACCATTTGGATCTTGGTATAAAAAAATCCAGATCTTGTTTGGTCTGTGCGGATTATTTATGACTTTTGCTTCTTCTGGAGTGAGGTTGGAAGTGAGTCTGTGATACAATGAGAACAATAACAAAACAAAACTAAAACAGAATAAACAAAATAATTATTTAAACACAGTATTAACCATTTAAAAATAAGGCATTATTGGTTTTCAAAGTAATACCAGCAGAGTTACAAGTACTGACTACCTAAAAAATTGTCTTCAACAAAACCATGAAAAATACATACACACACACACACACACACACACACACACACACTGTATTTCAAAAATGACAAGCACATAGATTTGAGATGGTTATTTCCAGTCTGTTGAAAAGTGATTCAGTAGTTATAATGAAAATTGTCAGTGTATTGCTCCTGCTTTATTCAAGGTGAAAATATGACTTTAATCACTTTCAAGAAAATGTGATCATTTCTGTACTCCTGTTCATTTAATGTGACTGAGAAATATCGTTTCTACTACATTTGCATAATGAACATGGCAACTTTATAGAAAACTAAGTATTATGATCTCAAGTTTCTCTTAATCCATAATTCCTTTGAAACTACCTATTATATCAATATGAGTGACAAACAACTTTGGGGTTAATGTTCTTAATCAAAGAGTATTTGCCATTTTTTCTAATGAGGATTTACTGATTATGATTAACCAAGAAGAGGTAAGGGCACAATGTATAGATGGCAGCTATAACAAATACATTTGCAAATATGATCTTGGCCATTAGTGGGTACCTTTTAATAGAAGAGTTAATAACAGTCAATCGAGATTGATGGGTAATAAGAAATTCTACTCTCACTGAGTAGTTTGAAGTTTATTGTCATGTCAAATATTCTTTGGTTGCCCATTTTAGGCACTCAGCTCAGCTATGCCCAAACTAGTCACATATCAAATATTTAGGACCTAGATATAGGAGTGTTGATAGGCACCATTTAAAAACAGAAATTAAAAACAATTAAGTCCAGTGACAAAGCAATAAGATATATTTGGGGTGCATTCAGTTTTTTTCTCAGACATTGACCATCATTAACAGAAATAAGGTAAAAGATAGCTGGTATCAGAAGTTGAAGTTAGGAATAAATGAAAATACGGTGAAGTTGGATTATCTATAGTCAAGTGCAAAGAGGTGAAATATCTGAAATCTGGAATTACATATATATATTTTTTTCCCTGGGCTACACATTACAATCACTAGACTTCACGCACAGCCATTTAAATCTGAATTTTGAGAATGGGGGTTAAAGAGGAGGGAAGGGGTTAGGGCCACACATTAGTATTTTTTAAGCTCTTCTATATATATTTTAACAGTGAACCAGGGTTGAGAAACATTATTATAGAGCAGTGACTTTCAAACTTTAATGTGCATATGAATCACCTGGGAATCCTGTTAAAATGCAAATTTTGATTCACTAGGTCTGATGTAGGGCCAAAGATTCTGCAGTTTCTAACAAGAGCTCAGGCAATGATGGTGGTGTTAGTTCACAGACCACACTTTTGAGTTGCAAAGTTTAGAGGACAAAATCCACCGATGTGTGGGCATGTGAAATGGCAGATGAAGAGGGAAGAAGGGAAGTTTCATGTTTGTAAAAGACAGAGAAGGACATTGAATGAATCCAAGGATTCTGTTTTAGGTTCATCTTGATATGGGCTTAAGATGGGAGAAGGACATTATGTGTTTGTTACATTTTAGCTTTAGCTCAAAATGCTAGTGCATGCAAAGGGACTATTAAATTCTTGAGCAGTTGTTTCAAGCTGCTGTGTATTAGAAAGTCATCTTTAGTTGGAGTTCTGTAAGATTGCTTCCTGAAAAAAAGATTTCAATCCTTTATTATCACAAAAATAGCAAACAATCACTGACAGAACATATGAACAGAAGGTTTTCTCAATGGCCAGAAACACATCTATTTTAAAGTCATTGACTGCTAATTTTTACTGGTTTCTTAAATTTGATATAAAAATGAAGGAAAAAAGACATGCTCTGCAAAAAGAAAAAGAAAACCCATTTTTAACAGGATATCGAAATTTAATGTAAAACATTCCTCGAAAAATGACGGTCCCTGGTGCTCTTCCCCCTTGCTCTGCAACTTTAGGTGAATTACTTAAATTACTCTCTGAAAAAAAGGAGAGAAAAGATATTTTTGGTGTTAGGTCATGAATGTGCAAAATTATTAATATTTTATAGAAATTTTTTGTATCCCTTGTCTCTAGGGACAGAACTAAAACCTTCATTACTGGTTAGGCATATTCTATACCTTCTTTACTATATATAGTTATATTTTGAGAAATATGATTTGACCATCAGTCAGTGTCTTTTTGAGCTATGTGCCGACTCGGCTCAGAAACATACTCCATCAAACATGGAGCCATGATCAAGTACGTCACGTTGCTGATACCTAAACATGTTCTGAGATTTGACTTGCTGGTTCAGGAGCTCTCCGTGTGGATTCAGTCTGACTTAAAAAAAAAAGAGAAGAAAGGTCTCTTAGAGTAAAATTTGTTTATTTCACAATTTCATCTGGCTATAAACCTCTTTTCCAGGAAATAAACAGTTGGCAGGTATCATCCTTATTCATTGGTATATATTATTTACATCCTTTCCCTGAACATCTTTCAGATGTACATGAGACAATATTTCTGAATTGCCTAGATCAATACCTAGTACATAGTAGGTAAAAGTATTAGACCCTGTTTATTTCCACTTGAGGTCAAAGCCTGGTTTCTAACTATTGGTATGATTTTTGGAAAATTACTTATTTTAGCCTAAGTTTTTTTTAACCTGTAAAATAAGTATATACTTATTATACTTTGCAGTATTTTTGTAAAACTTAAATTAAGGAAATTAATTTGGGCTTAAGTGTAGAGTATAGTACCTAACTTATAGTAGGAATTTAATATATTGTGACAATCAATGTCATCATTTCAAATTAATAAAATTAGAATTTAGAGAATTGCATTCTATTTAGGTTTTATGTCAAAAACTTATGATCACAGTGTATGTGATTTTTCAAATGATATAATGTACAACTAACAGTCACTTTTATAAACTATGTACACCTATGATATCTTTGGATTAAGGTTCCAACTGTTATTTGCAGTGTGATACTTTTTTCATTTCTGCTTCTCTCATTTGTATTTCTCTTGATCCCTTAGCTAGAAAGCAACACAAGTGGAAAGACTATTTAAGCATGAAACAATTAGAATAGAGTGGTCCTTCTTATGAGCAACCAATTTTGTATGCATATATTGGTGTACACTTAAAATCTCCTTTTGTTCAGACTGTTTATATTAATAGTTGACCCATTTTTGTTCAGCCTAGGGCAGCTTTCTATCATATCTTTCTGACATCCATTATATGTATCTATGTCCAGTCCAGGGGAATTATGTAACCATGAATATTATTTTAATACTGAAATTGACTAAGTTCCAGGTTAATGGTAGTGATAATCTTACCTGCCATTTCAGTTTCAGGAGAAGGTATACTATTGTGGTTAAAAAGGTAGGCTCTGAAGTCAGACTGCCTGACTGAAGAATTACAGACCTGAATTTGCTATCTTTGTGACAAACAGCAAGTATTTTAGTCTGTAATTGCCACTGTTCCCTCAAATATAAAGCAACCATCATAATACTAGTTACCACATATTATGAGAATTAAACAAATTATTATATGTAGAATAGTTTACATATAGTAATTATTCAATACATTTCAGCTATGATGACAACGGAAATGACAATGATCAAACAACTGAAGTGGCTCAAGAGAAGCTAAAGGTTTTCTTTAGCACTTTGAGATTTTATGGTTGTACAGAAGGCAATTATGGCTTCTTTTCTATAAATTATTTTGGTTTGAAATTTGATGCTTTTATATCAGGAAAATACTCTGTCCTTCAGCTTTCCTAAAAGACACAGTGGTCTTTGATTCAGAGCTCTATTTCCTTGAAAATCAGTGCATTCCAGGCTAGTATACTCCCTGTGTAACAGAACATTGTGACAAATTTGGGTACTTTTTTGCCAATGAGAATTGCTCTCTGGTTCATAAGAATATATCCTTTCTTGGCCTTTTCTCCTTTTCTAGCACTCATGGGAATATACAAAATATGAAAGCAGCTCTCTTACCACAGAGTTAACTTTTACAAAATGTAATTAGCACATTTAAAAACATCCATTGAGCTAGTATTTTCACACAGAAAAGAATTAATCGCCAGCTTACAAAGTGAGCTTGGAGGTACCCTTCACCTACCTACGTGACAGAAGTTAAGCATCTTCTTGAGTTGTCTGATTCAGAGTTATGGACCAGCCTCCTTATTCACGTGGGCAACTCTTATCAGTATACTGCAGTTGTTGGAAGTATTTAGCAAAGTCTAGAAGTTTGGTAGTCTTTAGAGTCAGATGCTCCTAAGTTTGAATACTGTCTCTGTCTCTCAGCTGGATGATTTTCGTGCAGTTATCCTCCTTAAACCTCAGTTCCCTAGCAGGGGAAGGTGGCTCATGTTTGTAATCTCAGCTACTCAGTTTCCTTATCTTTACAGTGGGAAGTAAATGACAATCCATGTAATGCAACTTAATAGAAGATATGCTACATAATAATTACTCAGTAAATAGCTCTTACTGTTTTGGTTACCGTCTTCATATGCTTAGCTTCCTGGATTCCTTTTCTATTTCACACACACTTAAACAAAACAAATATATCAAGAAAGCCATTGCTTTTCTGTTTAATGTCATTTACTACTTTCTCTATTTTTCTTTTTTTCCCCCCGCTCTGAGATGACCAGTAAATTAACCCTCCCCCCCCATTTTGTGATGTATTCTCATACTACAGTTTAGTTACAAATGAAGGAGAAAAAAATCTGGCACAATGTTTGGCATGTACATGTAATTAGCATTGCAAAATAGGATCTTATTTATTGTCATAACCATTGTCATCGGTTATTTGATGAGCGAGATTCATTTTATTTTCCAGAAAAATCTAGAAACATCTTAAAACAGCCTGTAGAATGATTCTTGTGTTTGTATTAAACACAACCATATATATAATGTAGGTTAAAGATTGGATTCAAACTAGAAACTTTACCTCATTTTAGACTTTAATGCTGAAGAAACCAGGATCCTGCGATTCTGTAGAAGACCTAGAATGTTAGTTACCCTAGGGCAATAGCCCATCTGTTGTTTCACTAATGTGCTCTTCAGGGAAGACCAAACCTATTGTGCAATATAGGAACCCAAAGCCTTGCTGTGATTAGGTGAGGGCAGAGAAAAGTATGCTCCGCAGTACTAGTCCAGGGAGACTGAAAACAGATTTTTTATAATACCTTTAGTTCATTCACTTTCATGCTGAAAATGTAGGCAGCTGAACATCAGCTGAGTAAAATTGGACAGGACCTAATATTAGTCAGGAGTTTGAAGAGAACATGCTCCTTGCCACTTGAATGTCTTTCTAATCTATATAAAAAGATGTCCTAATCATGAAGAAATGATGTAAATATTTATCAGCAAGAGCATTAATATGATATTACAAGTTCAAGTTTGCCATGCTTTTTGTATTGATTTAATTTTGCTTTGGGTTTATTCAATTAATAAAGTAAGTCAGTGAATGAGATTACTTATCTGTATGGCTCACATGTGCTCATGCTCAGGCTCTTCCATCAGGTGCCATCTTGCCTGCAGCATCTCTCCTGCCTTCAAAGGAGCCGCCAAAGTGGCAAAGATCTTTTAAAGACTGATGTAAGTTCCTCCCAAAAGGCCTGGTGCCTTTGCCCTTAGCTTAAACAGTAGCTAGCGGCACCTGCAGGGCCCTGCCCCTCCTGCTGGCTATAAACACTTGTCTGAAAACCCCTGCCTAAGTTCACACAACAGGGAGTATAAAACAGGACAGAAAGCAAATAGCCACAGTTCTAGTTTCAGAGCTTATATCAGGTCTTCTGCTCTTTCCAGTTCTTCTCAATTTGTCATGCTATAATTGACTTTCAGCCTTTCAATCCCTTCTTTTCATAGACTTCTAGTACCATTCACATGACAGAGGTGGCCCTGCACCAAGAAAAGTGGGCCACGCCTCAGGATATCACAGAGTTTCATTGTGTGGTTTACAGTCAGCCATACAATAGATCTCACTTCAAGCAGAGGCAAAGGTCTAGCTAGCCCTTCTGGAAGTTCACATATGTTTCTCCTCCTTTCCTTGGAAGCTCATATATGGCCCTCTCTCTCCTAGCCAGTAATTTTTCAGAGGCATGAATAATCAATAGGCATACTTAGGAAATTTGGGGGCACCTCTATTAATCTAGGTGGGCCTCTGGTGAAACTGTGATCTATAAAATTGATCCTGGGAAATGTAGCAGCAGGTGTCTACTCCTGCAACTTTCAGGCCTACCTTAACAACTGGAACCCCAAAGGAATTCCTGCAGGGTTCCACCTTTCCTCTAGAGCAGTGAGAAGCAAAAACTGGGAAGGAATGTAAAGTTATACATTAAATAACCAGTGTGCCAGGATCATAATTCACCTCCACAGTTATTTGCTTGATAGTATCATTTTTGTTAACTCATCTGTCCTCTTGTACTCTAGGACTTGCATGCCTATACCTGTTATTGAACTTTTGCTGCCCCAGACAATGTCCCTGGACACACCCTCTTAATTGATTAGATGTACATATGTTATTTAATTCTCTGAGCTTTGTGCAGTTAGGTCCCTTTATTATAAGATCTATTATATTTTGCTGCTGTTCACACAATTTTTAGTTGTCACTCAGTAATAGAAATACTTGTGTGTTGTTTATTTAGTAAAAATTATTGAAGAAAAATGGGATGATAATATGCCTTGCACTTGTTGAAGACTTAAGAAATTATACTAACATTATTACTACTACCAATTAATAGTCACTTAAAATTATTTAATTTAGCATGGAAATTATATTCATGACAGTTTTTTAGCTAGTGAGCTGTGTTGAGTGTATGAAGTGTCAATATGGTGACTTGCTTTTAAATTTAAGTTTAGTGGAGTAAGTGAGAATTTCCAAGGACATAAAATAACTATGGTGGATTTTAATATTCAATATATGTGTGAACAACCATGCAACTATTATCCTTGGGTAGGAACCATGCTTTATTTATCTTTAGATCTCCTATAGCACATTAAAGCCACTCAGTAGATGTTAGGTGAAGAACCAGTAAACAAACAATAGAACTAACAGACAGATTTTTTTCCATTTGGCAAACTTAATGTGAGATTATTCATAAGATACTTAAATGCACATAGACCAAAATAATGCTCCTCAAAGTGAATGTTATGCTTTGAAAATATAGTTTGCATTTTGTTTTCAAGCAAACATGCTTTCTTTCTAATAGGAAAACAATTCTAAAATTATAATGGAAGTCAATAAGCAAATATGATTTAATATACACATTTACTTTTTAAGACTCTGTTTTTCACAACTACATTTAATGTATAAAATTAGGTCAATACTGTAAGACAAGATAGTATACCGATGATGTCACCATGAGAAAAACTCATTGACTGTTCAAGGGAGAAATTACTCTGTCGTCTCAATAATCCCAACTGAAGAAATAAATCAATATCTCTAGGACACAACCAAAACAGTAGTATGTTTTACTTCTTCTGTACTATGACATAATGCACCAGAAGAATTCTAAATTAATTTGCTATATATTTTATTCTTAATTTTATTTGAAACTTGTTGTCTCTCCAATGCAAATCTTCATAAAAGTATAAACTAAAAACACTAATCAATTTATGCAAAGGTATACAACAACTTTTGGATCCAGATTGAGGAGGAATTTTATTTTTTTGGTCCAAAGTGTGTTATATTTTTACTTCATCAGTTATGGAAATAGCTGGATGGTATGCCCATCTCCCTCTCATATAAAAACAGGGCTTCATCTTGATTAGCTTATCATTTCTTCTCTTACTGATAAATGGGTTCCATGTTCCCTGTAATAGTCAGAATAGGCCAGGAGGTTATATTGTAGAAACAAACAATCTCAATGTTTCAGTGGCTTAAAATATCAAAGTGTATTTCTCACTGTCCCAGGCTACTGAAGTCTCTATGATCCAGGACATTGCCAATCACTGTGGAAGAGGAAAGGAAGGGAGTCAATAAATTGCACCCAGGCTCTTAAAGCTTTCATCTGAAAATGACACAGGTCACTTTTTCTCATACTTCAATGATCAAAACAAGTCAGATGGCCACATTTAATTCCAAAGAGACAGGATAGTACAATTCTACCATTTGTCCAGAATAGAACCAGAAATTATTGATGAAAAGTATTAGTGACTAACAAAATTCTATTTTCCTAACCCATTTCTGCTAGGCCAGGAACCTGATGTTTCTCAAATTACCTGTATTTAATTATTATTATTTTTTTATTTCAGCATATTACGGGGGTACAAATGTTTAGGTTACGTATATTGCCCTATCCCACCTGAGTCAGAGTTTCAAGTGTGTCCATTCCCTAGACGGTGCACACTGCACTCATTAGGTGTGACTATACCCATCCCTTCCCCCTCCTACCTGCCTGACACCTGATGAATATTATTACTATATGTGCACACAAGTGCTGATCAGTTAATACCAATTTGATGGTGAGTACATGTGGTGCTTGTTTTTCCATTCTTGGGATACTTCACTTAGTAGAATGGGTTCCAGCTCTATCCAGGATAATACAAGAGGTGCTAGATCACCATTGTTTTTTGTGGCTG
>CAUYRT010025283.1:0-24334 GCA_963574885.1 Lepilemur ruficaudatus | reverse complement strand
CTCTCAAAATATATTACCACTCAAGTTGACCTATCTTGTTACATTCAAAAATCTACTCTGTCAAAGTAGTCCATAGAGTACATACATAGTGCTCCAACTGTATCTACGTACAACCAACACTCAATTGTATAATTAAATGATTTTCATATCCTGTTTTAATATTTTCCCTTCATCCATTCCTCCATTGATTTATCCGTTCAGCTATCCATCTGTAGATGTGCATCAAGATCAGTCTAGAAGAATGTTATCTAATTTTATGAATTAG
The DNA here is from genome assembly GCA_963574885.1 of Lepilemur ruficaudatus. Lineage (NCBI taxonomy): Eukaryota > Metazoa > Chordata > Mammalia > Primates > Lepilemuridae > Lepilemur > Lepilemur ruficaudatus. Next base: position 24,069 of record CAUYRT010025283.1, on the reverse strand, counting down.
TTATGGGTAGCATGATTTTGGATATTACTTAAAAATTTTTGGTTTGTGTTTTTCTTTCTTCTTTATGCTTTGCCATGTTTGAAAATTTCACAATGATCATGTGTAATTTTTCAAAAACAAAGTATGAAAACATTATTTCAAAAGTCAAAATGGAGTGCAGATGTAGGAGGTTTTATGTAAGAACAGGTCTCAGTGACTGCTTGGTTATGGGGAACAAAGGAAGAGAAGTCAAAGTCCTGCTGAGATTTAGAGCCCGGGCCACAGAGAGAATGGCTGAACCAGAAACAGAATAGGGAACCCCACAGAGAACAGGATTGGTTGGATATACACATCTCAAGGGGCTTGGAAGATTGTACTGGATAGAAAGACATATTTAGGAGTCAACACTGTTGAAATGTGAGCTGGAGTCATGGAAAAGGATGAGATTCCAGGAGAGGTGCGTGTACAGGGAGGGGGTCTGGGTCCTGCCACAAGCTGACACCATCATTACCTTCAGGCAGGGCCCCTCGAGAGAGAGAGATTCTGTCGAAACAGTCATATCCAGTCACCAAACACAAAATCGGAGAAGAAAGTGGCTGAAGCTAAGATGTAGCAGCCTTTGTGGCCCAAACTTATCTTGACATTCCCCAGTGCAGGTTACAATAAAAACATCTACTCTGGGCCCCTGTGCCATTCTCAAATTTCAGGCCCAATTTGGGTCACTGCGACACAAGAATTCTCTTTCCACTTCAGCATTGACTCATGGCTTTTGGAGAGGGAGGCCAGCACCATAGCTGATTTATCACCCTGCCTACGATTCCAAGGAATTTTCAGTGGAAACCAGACTCAGAGCCTATATGTGCCACTGAATTTTTTATCAAATTATATTTTGTTGGATTTTTTTTTTTTAATGAATGCACTTATCCAGTCCTTATGTTATTTGAAAATGCTTAACTACAAGGCAGTGTATTGAGTCAAGAACTGTTAAAATAAATACATCCCCCATCAGTAGGCTGGAAGGCCGCGATAGAGCTCATACGCACACCTGCTGTCATCCATCATGCCTAACGCCAGTTAACCTTCACTTCTGCACCGGAGCTAATCAAGCCAGGCTCTCCCACTAGGTGAGCTGGGTTACCACCTGTTACTTTGGCTGGGTGAGAGGCCTGGCCACGGATTTTTATTTACAAGAAATATTTGACTTTGGCAGATTGTTAAAAGAAGTAATATTTCAAAATAATGCAAGAGAGCAATATTTATGAAACTATTTGCACAGTGTTACCAAGCAGCTAGCTCTCCTCTCCCATTATAAATCATTCTCCAACCAGGTCAGAAGAGCAGGTTTGCCAAATATTTAGATCCTGGAGGATCTGTAGCAGAGATCATTACATTAAAAGTATAAGAATCATCAGAAGTTATGGGTAGGGGAAAATGCTGGCAGCACAAAAATGACACGCAGAAATATGGAGAACTGGCAGGTTGAAGGCTTTGGCTTGGAGGGCAATGCAGAGAACAAATAGAGCAAACAAACAACAAACCAATGTGACCAGCCCAGTCTCCCCCCTTTCCGCACCCCAGCTGGAGCGCACGCACTTTGGGTGGCTGATCTTACATTTTTGCGGCTTGGCAACATCACTTGGTCAGGAATGGATGTTTTTAAGTTTTCTGAACACTTCCCGCTGGCTCTGTCCATTTGTAGATACCACTCTGGAGTTGGGGCATGACAAGGATTGTAACTGACATACACCAAACTCTGCATGTCCTGGAGCCAGCCTCGGTGGCGCTGCCACTGTCATGTCAAGCTTCATCCCTCATGGCCACTCAGTGGCTGCACCCATGACACCTGTCAGAAACTTTCAAGTGCCTGCTCGTTTCTTCATCAGGATTGCCTGCGTGGCCTGGGCAAGGAAGAGATGACATTTGGGATGAGGGAGGGATGGGAAGTGCCTTCCTCTTTCTGCCTCCAACTGTCAGTTTGGGTTTTGTCTCAACATATCAAGATTTAGACCCAGTCGCCTTGTCATTTAGAAATGCATTCAGTGGTAACCAGGTTTGAAAACAATGTGGGGGAGAGAGAACTTGAGCACGTCTCCTTCGAGAATGATTCATGGCAAGGAAATTAAACAAACAAAAGAGGCATGGCGTGAGGCTATCTGTGCCCTTTGGAAATGCACCGCTGCGGGAGATGGGTGGATGCACTCGAGCCGTCTATACACATGAATTCCTTTGCATTTCTCTGCTCTTTCCATCAAAGTGGAATAATTTGGCATATGAGTTATCCAAAACAGGTTTTAGTTGTCTTTTGTTTTTTTCTTCTTTTTAATAATGCTTTCATTTTAATAAAGGATTAGGGGTAAAAATACAGGTCTTAAAGCTAAACCTTCACAGTGTTGCAAACCCAGTATGGGGCCGTGTCTGTAATTCATTCTCTCCATTAACATAATTTGGACAAATGTGTAAATAAGGAAGTTCTGCTTCTAGTCCCTCCAAATTTGTCCTAGTGGCTTTAGCAGATAGTACCATAGTTGCTTCACTGGCTTTTGCCAGTACAAAGTGAGTGTTTTATCTTTCCTGTAGGTCATCTGAGCTGTTATACAATTCCAAGGGGGTTTCACATGGCTCAACTGTGTAGCTCAGCTGTTTCATCTCCCACCATTTTCCAGTGGGCTTACTCTTGCCACCAAAATGCCACTCAAACCTTCTGTGCTGTTTTTTAATGTACTTTGTATATGTTTTACCCCCACAGTTAATATTTCTTTCCCTTTCCTCAGGGCCCATTCCTTCTCAAGAAGCAAGGCACTCAGCTGGCGCTGATTCATGTGGCTTCTCTTGGGACAGCATCTTGTCAACCATCCGAGTCCTGGTGATTGCTGAGCTGTCCTGAGAGGTCTATGCAGCCAGATGCAGTAGAAGATGCACTCACTTTGGAGTCACCCGGGGAGTCTGAGCCTAGTTCTGCCCCCAACTCTCTTCTAAAGCTTGAGCAAATGACTTCACCATTTCTGCCTCTATCCCTGGATATAAAATGGGGAAGATAGAATCATCACTGGCCTGACTCATGGAATTGCTTTGAGGCCCAAATGAGAGAATAATTATACAATTACTTTAAAAAGAATAAAGGTATTATTAGTACCAAAAAAGGGGAGGGTTCGGATAATTAGTACAAAGATACCCTGTACCTTCTACATACTGCAGATGGATTCTGTGACCTGAATTTTCTTCAACAACCTACACATAAGAAGCACATGGGGGTGGGACTATGTTTTGTTCGGAAGGGTGCTGACCAAGCTCTGAAAGGTGACAGAGAAGTAGAGACTCGTAGCTAAAGTAGTGAAGACTGTCAGAGACGTTTAGCATACTTTCATTGTTCTAGGTTGCAACAGGAGATTGCAAAAGCTTCCAAGTGACTTGCACAAGAGAGAACTAGTTGCACCCAGAACTGAAAAGGTAAGATGATCATAATGAGCAATGGTGAAAAGGGGGGAGACTCCCGCAACCTCATCTTAAGGGTAAAAAGGAAACTGGGGGAGGAAAAGAATAGAAATATGTATCTCTAACCTCTGCCCCTCACCCCAAGTAGCTGGACAAGGGGCATGTCAACAGGCCATCTTCCCCAGCTACTTTGCTCCTCTCATCCCCAGCCCAGGGCAGCCCAGCTCTGAGGGCTTCCCAGACAGAAAAAAAAACCCCACAGTGGAGGTGCTCCCTCCACATCCAGGCATCTGACATCAAGTGACACCGACCCTTCCAGAGTGTGAGATTTTAAGGAGAGGGAACAATGTGCCAAGGAAGATGTGAGCAATTCCCAGGCTGAAGGTTGTCCTCAGCACCCCTGGGCTAAAAACTCACAAGGTCATGGAAACAGGGGAGACAGGGGAGTGGCCACAGGGCTGCATGTGGACATGAATATGCAGGTCATACCTGCACCCACACAAGCCAGCCTCCTCCTGCAGTGGATAAGGGTGACAGGACTCAGCGCCTATTTGCCTCTGCAACAAGGGGAACTGTTTCCTCCCTTTCTCAGTATGTAGTATTTTTCTTTACCAATTCTTTACATAAGGGTTGAACATAATAGACTGAACAGCCTTGAGCCATATCCTAGCTTGAAAAAGAATATTTTTTACAGTTTGCAAAAGACACTCACATTCATTATCTCCTTATAATCCTCAAAACAACTCTATGAGGTTGACATTTTCCAAAAGAGAAAACCAAGGTCCAGAGATAGGAAAGGACATGTTCAAGGACACAGAGCCAGAGCCTGAACCAAGAACAAGGTCCATTAATTCTAAGTTGCATGATTTTTACACCATATGTCAAATGCCTCTGACAATGGACCTATATGAAAAGAAGACAGGTTGGGGCTTCCATGTAGCCAAGGTGGTTGGACTCACTTAAGCTTCATTTACCCATGTGTCTCTTTCCCTAGAGTTCTGCACTCAGTAAAGTTGACTGTTCACAGAGGAGATGGCTCTGGTTTGCCTGGATGCTGAGCTGATGGTGATGCTATGTGAACATGACCACAACATAACTTGTCTTTATAAATATCCATTCCTCGCAGGCTTGTGAAACTATTCCCTTGAAGTCTGAGTCTGTTTGGCAGGAAGGCAGGGACAGGGCATCTGTAGGTTGGCACAGTTACCCTAGGCTAGTCCATCGCAAGCCACCTCATTTAAAGTAGGACTGGGAGCTGGTGCAGTGGTTTAATACCAAGACTGCTGGCAGCTCCCACCTTGTGACCTGGGATTGCAAGGTGATCTGTGAAAAGAGGCCCTGGAATGTTATCAGACATGCTCCGAGGGTATGCTTGCTGCTGCTTAAGTGCTTTGGAAGAAGGGGCCTCTAGTAAATGTTGTTTCATATTCTGCTCTTCAATCACTTCTTTTACTGCTTTCTTTTTCTCCCTCCTTGAGGAAACAGCAAAAAAGGAACAGGTCCCTGTAATTATCAGATGAAGTTTCCTTGCATTAATTACTTAATAAATGTGAGCACCTGTGATGTGTCTGATGCTGGGCAAGGTTCTGGGAATACAGAAGTGAAAAATACTGTTTACACAATCAGTAAGTCACAGTCCAGTGAGAAAGGCAAAAATCAGGCAACTAAGATAAAGGGTTATAAGCACCATTGCTGAGGTTTTTGAAAGATGCTATAATTGGTATTCCAGAAGAAGTTATAAGAATCAGTGGAATGTATATGATAATCATATGTATAATAATAATAAAAAAACCTTTACCAAGCTGAATAAGAGCATGCCTACAAAGGACTCACTATATATCAGGTAAATTCATGAAAAGAGATCAACATCTAAATAAATCCTGAAGAAATTTAATTTTTTTTTAGTAATTGTCTTAGTCTGAATAGATTCCTAGCCAAAGCAAATAGTGATAATTTCTGGAAGAAAACTTCCCCTCCAAAAGACCCTTATTATTGCTTAAATGATTTTGATTTTGTAACTATTATTCATCATAAAACAAAGTAATATCATTTTTAAGTGCTTTACATTTTCCCCGGAGTTTCTAGTTGCTTTTATTTTACTCTTGAAATATGTTTTTTATCACCTTCTTTAAGATTTTACACAGATGTCCTCCTGATTTTTCCTTTGATGACTCTTAAGTTAAATCCACTGGTAATTTGAAGCCCCTGCACAATACTGCAACCACAGACTATTGCCCAGACTGTGGTCACATGGCTAGGTGAGTGCAAAAATAAATTACTCCTTAATTAACAAATATCCTCAAGTAGCTTTCTGACTCAGTTTGGACTAGGTTCAGCTGCATATAAGAATAATCAAAAATAAATGTAACTTAAATAAGATAACATTGTATTTCTATCACAAAGATAAATTTAAAGGCAGTACAGACCTGATGCGGTGGACTCACGTTGTCACCAGGAACATAGTTTCCCATCGTTCTTTTCCACTGTTCTCTGTCGATGGCTTTTATTCTCAAGGAAACCATGGATCAAAGTGAATGTCAGAGCCTCAGTTACCATGTCTGCACACCAAGAAATTAGAAGAAAGAATAAGAGGACCTCCCCTTCCTTTTAAATATATCTCCATGAAGTCCCCCTTATAACATATCCACTACAAATAATTGGCCAGAACATGGTCACATAGCCATCCACAGTCACAAGGGAGGCAGAGAAATGTAATTTTTAGCAGGCCGGAATGTATCTAAGTAAAAACTGTTTTCTATTGCTGAGCAAGAAAACGGATGGGTCCACTGTGGGCAACAGATTTCTAACTCTTTCACGTCTGAAAATATCTTACTTTTATCTACATTTATTTCATATTTTGCCAAAGTATAGAATTTCAAGTTGAAAATCATTTTCATCAGAACTTTGAAAGTATTTCTCTACCATCATCTAGCATTCACCAATATGATAACAGGCCAGTACTTCAGAGGTCTCATGTTTATCTGATTTATTTTTCAGTCTCACCAAATTTTTACTTCTTTACCTTAAGGTTCTGAAATTCACAATGATTTTTCCAATCATTTTTATTTATAATGTGGGATTATTGATATCCTTCAAGCTCTTCAAAATTATATTCCATTATTTATTTGAATATTTTCTTTCATTTTGTCTTTTCTTTGTGTAACTTGTTAATTGGCTATTAGACCTTTTGGACTGATCTTCTGTCACTTATCTTTGCTATCATCTTTTTATTTCTATTTCTTTTCTATGTTACTTCATGGGGGAAGACATTCCCAAATTTTCTCTTTCAATCCTTCAACCTACTTCCTCTACCGAATGTTTTGTTTTGCAATAATGCTTTGATCATTAAGGTCTCATTTTTGTTCCCTGAGTCTTTCTTTTTCACAGTGTTCTGTTGTAGATGAAACATCAGCTTATGTGTTTCTGAGATACTAATAAAGGTGCCCTTGGCACCTTTGAATATCTCAGTTTCCCTTGGCATCTTTTTGTTTGTTTGCCTTAGAATCAATTTCATGTCCTATTTCATTTTTCAAATATTTAGTGAGTCTTGTTTTCCATTCACATTTAAGAATGAAGAATTTATATAAGAATTTCAGTTAATATAGTTTTTAAAAAATTACAGCTACAAATAAAGTTTTTGTTTTTATTTTTGTTTGTTTTGTTTTTTGAGACAGAGTCTCACTCTGTTGTCTGGGCTAGAGTGCTGTGGCGTCAGCCTAGCTCACAGCAACCTCAAACTCCTGGGCTCAAACGATCCTCCTGCCTCAGCCTCCTGAGTAGCTGGGACTACAGGCATGCGCCACCATGCCCGGCTAATTTTTTCTATATATTTTTAGTTGGCCAATTAATTTCATTCTATTTTTAGTAGAGACGGGGTCTCACTCTTGCTCAGGCTGGTTTCGAACTCCAGACCTTGAGCGATCCTCCTGCATCGGCTTCCCAGATAGCTAGGATTATAGCCATGAGCCACCGCGCCCGGCCCTATTTTAAAGTTTTGATACACACACACACACACACACACACACACACACATTTGAGCTTGAAAATAATAAAGGAAAGTCTGCAGCTTTCAAAAATAAAAAGTAAAGTCAAAGCTATAGAGGAATACAAAAATAAAAGACCAATGGCCCAGGGGGGCATCAGATTTTAATATAAGCATAAATGCCTAGGGGAGGGGTTTTAGGACTCTCACACTCAAGCACAGTGAACTGAAACTGAGTCCCTGATAATACTCGGAGCCTAGAAGGACATGGGCTAGAATCAACTACCCAGTCTGAGAAATATGTGATAAAAGATTCATGTACAAGAAATTGGAAACCCATGTTTGTGCACTGGGAGACATGGAGTTGACATTTGCACTCCACTCTTAGGGAAGGAATTAGAAAGAGAAAAAGAACATAATATCTGCCCTAATATTGGTAATACCCATAGGTCTTAGCAAAGGCAAATTTTAATGTTCCCCATAGAGATATCTCCATATACTAGGGCATCAAGTACTATCTTGAAAAACAAATCTCACGAAGAAAAACACTACCACCACCAATGTAATGAGATTCATCAGGTACAACAACCAGGAAAATTACACCCCATAAACAACAGGTAATACATCAAGTTGAAATAAACTTCTTTAAAACAGGAACATCTGGGCAAAATATCTAAAAATGAAAAACATAACTAAAATTTTCCAAATTTGATGAACACTATAAACCCACAGATTTGAGAAACTCAAAAAGCCCCAGAATAAACAAAATGAAACCACACCATGGCACATAATAATCAAATTGCTCAAAACCAGTGATAAAGAGAAGATCTTAAATTCAGGAAAAAAAAAAAAAGCCAGACTCTATACAGAGGAATGAGATTAGAATGACTGCAGATCAGGAATGATGCAAGACAGACCACAGTGAACTCACATATTTAATGTGCTTAAAGGAAAAAAGTGTCACCCTAAAACTATATTCAGTGAAAATATCCTTCAAAAATGAAGGTGAAATAAGGCCATTTCCAAACAAGCAAAAGCTGAGAGTATTTCTTACAAGCAAAACCATACTAAAAGAAATGTTAAAGGATATTTCTTGTGCTAAAGGATAATGCTTCCAAATGGAAATTGATTTACACAAAAAAATGAAGAACACTTGAAATGGTAAGTATAGGAATTATAAAAATGTGTGTATGTATAAACCTTTTTCCTTATTTTTAAAATTTAACAGATAACTGGCTGTCTAAATAAAAATAAAACAGTATATTTTATGAGCTGTAGAAAGAAAATATATAACAATAACAGCACATAGTAGGGGAAATGGAAGTATCCTGTTGTGTTGCGCTACAGTGCTTGGGAAGTGAATATTAATCAAAGATATAATGTGATAAGTTGACGATGCATATGGTAAACCCTAGAGCAACCACACATATAAAGAAAGGTAAACGGGAATACTAAAACTATTAAATTACTTGATAAGGAGAGGGAAAAGAAAATACAGAAATAGGAACTAGGACAAATGGAAAACAAATAGCTAGGATGGTAGAAGTGAAATCAAATATCAATAATTTTATTACACATAAATGGTCTAAACACATTCTATTTGAAGGCAGAGATTGTTCAGTAGAATTTTTAAAAGGAAGAAACAATTATATGCTATGAATAGAAAAATAATTTTAAATATGAAGACACAAGTTAAAAGCAAAAGGATGGAAAAGATAAATCACATGAACACTGAACTAGCTCTATTAATAACAAAGCAAATTTAAGGTAAGGAATATGACTTGAAATATGGAAAGACATTACATATTTAAAAATGACAAATGCATCAGAAGTATAATTCTAAATGTGTAAGTGGCATCTAACAACAGAACTTTAAAATACATAAAGCAAAAACTTACAGTCTAAGTGGAAAATAGAAAAATTCAGAGTTATACTTGGAGATTTCAACACTCATCTCTTAGTAATGAATGCAAATGTATACATAGAGTCACTAAAGACATAAAAGACTTGAACAAAAATAAAAACCAACTCACGTCAGTTGACATTTATAGGACAATACACCCAACATCAGCAGTATCCACATTCTTCACAAGTGCTAAAACATTCTCCAAGCTAAACTACAAGCTAAGCTCAAACATTTAGAAAGATCACAATTATGTAGAATACATTATCTTACCACATGTATATTAGTGTAGTAGGAAATCTTAAAAAAAAAATCTAGAAAATTCTCAAATATTTGGAAATTAAACAAGGCACTTCTGAACAATCCATAAGTCAAAGTATATATGATTAATACAAGGGATATTATTAAGTATTTTTAACTAAATGACATAAAAATCTATATAGCAAAATGTGTAGGATAAAGCTAAAGCAATATTTAGAAAGAATTTTGCTTTTAATCTTTGTATTAAAGACAGTATAAGAATCAATTAACTTTCACATTAGCAAACTAGGAGAAGTAACTCAAAGTAAGTGGAAGGTAGGTAACAACAAAATAAGAATAAGAATATAAATTAATGAAATAGTGAAAACACATTCAAGAGCGAAAACTCAGTGAAACCAGAAAAGAACAGAAAAATTAATGAATTTCAAATAAACTCCTGGATCATGGATTGGCAAAAGGACATTAGTAAGACAGTCAATGAAATTGGAGTAAGATCTGTAGATAAAGAATATTATCCACTGTTAATTTTCCAATTTTGGTAATTGCATAATGATTATTTAAGATATTGACATTTGGGGAAGCTGGGTGAAAAGTACACAGACACTCTTCACACTATTTGTGGCAACTTTTTTTTTAAACCTGAAATTATTTCAAAATTAGAACTTCTTTAAAAAAGACAAATTTCTGGAATAGGAGAAGAACCTCTGCTCTATGACTTTGCTAAGTATTTTAAAAGGCAAGCCTCTGATTTGGAGAAAATATTTGTAATACATCTGACAAAGATATGTGTTAAGAATATATAAAGAATTCTTACAACTCAATCAGAAGACACACATACCAATTAAAAATGGAAGAAAGGAAGGAGGAAGAAAGGAAAGAAGGCAGGCAGGTGGGCAGGAAGAAAAAATGAATGACCGAAAAAGAAAGGGGGGAAGAAAGGAAGAAAATTATGCAAGACAAAATTTTATAATACTTAGAAGAAAATATAGAATGACTTTATGATTTCAATGTATTGGAGAATTTCCTAAGACATCATAGTCCCTGAACCTTCCCCACACATGTATCACAAATATTAAGAATCTTGATCACATCAAAATTGTAAACGTGCCCCAAAAGACAATAAATAAAAGGTAAACCACAGACTTGCAGAAGATATTTGTTCACACATTAAAGGCAAGATTTAGTATCCAGATTATTCAGGGAGTCCCAAGAGTCTAAGTGCAGTTTTAAGCTTTAATCATTTCAAAAGTTTACGTGCTACTAACTTACAGTAATAATATTTGAAAAGTTAATTATATTTTAAAATATTGATGTTTCTTATTAAAATGCAACATAAGCACCGTCTTCTACACATCACTCTAGTTGATTTTAAAACTTCATTAAAACTTTCCTCAGCTGCTGTTCAGGAATAGAAAGAATGATATGTGTAATCCTGGCCTCAGGGTCCACCAAAGAATGAGGTTTCCATGAACATGACAGATAGTTTAGATGTGACCCCATGAGGAAAAGTCGAGTGGGGAGAGGCCAGGTGACCTGGGTAGCTCAGCAAGAGATCTTCCTTCATTGAACCATCCCCTGAGAAAACATCACTCGGAAACCATGGCAATCAAGTCGATTAAAATTAAAAATTTAACTTTTCAAAATCCACAAAAGTAAATAAGTAGAAGAGCCACTCTGGGAGGCCGAGGTGGGTGGATAGCTCAAGGTCAGGAGTTCGAAACCAGCCTGAGCAAGAGCGAGACCCCGTCTCTACTAAAAGTAGAGGGAAATTAATTGGCCAACTAAGATATATATAGGAAAAATGAGCTGGGCTTGGTGGCGCATGCCTGTAGTCCCAGCTACTTGGGAGGCTGAGGCAGGAGGATCGCTTGAGCCCAGGAGTTTGAGGTTGCTGTGAGCTAGGCTGACGCCATGGCACTCACCCTAGCCCGGGCAACAGAGTGAGACTCTGTCTCAAAAAAAAAAAAAAAAATAAGTAGAAGAGCATTGTAAATAATTATATGGTCAAATGATATTTTTGTAACGTTGTAGCATTTAAATTTCAAAAGTCATTAAAGTTTAAAACTTCACTAAGTTATTGAAACACTGCATAATGAATGTCTACAAATTTCCAACTAAAATTGCTTGTTTTTCTTTTTCTCCACACTCTTCCATCAGTTGTTATATATATATATTTGAGCCTACATTAATAGACATAGATGCATTCATAATTATAATATCTTTTTGGTTTAGTATTTCTTTCAGCAATATTATAACATCCATCTTTGTTCTTAGAAGTTGTTAAGTGAAAAAAAGGTGTGAGACATTGCATAGGCATAGACATTCATTTGTACAAAAAGAAGGGATATAAGAAATCTCTGTACTTTCTGCTCAATTTTTCTGTGAACCTAAAACTGCTCTAAAAAATAAAATCTGTTTTAAACACACACATACATACATACACACTGGTTCCCAGTTCTCCTTCGGTGGGGAGAAATAGTGCTTTATAATTAGGGGGAGAAGGCAAACATGGGGTTCATTCTTCTCATATGCAGGCATTGATGAACGGAGGCCATAGTCTTTCTCAGTTTTCTACCAAACTGTGTGGAAGAAGAAAACAATGTTCAAGAGAAGAACTAAAACCACTGGCGATTGTTTTAATAGCTAAATGGGGAAAATGCAAAGATAAGAGAAATCATCACAGATAAGACTTAGCCTTCAGTAATGAAGCTAGCTAGCTACAAGCCACAGTTTAGGATTTTTTAGCTATGATTAAACCAGTGTTGAGAGTTGACAGGCCCACAGATTTTTAACTATACATCCAGTAAGTGATGTCCAAAGCCCCCCATTCTTCTCCAAGGGATGTGACCTAGTCATTCTGGGTTTACAGTGTCCTAACATGGACTTTCTTACTCATGGCAACCTGGGAATCAAAAGATTGAAGAACGTAGAAGTCTGGGTAGAAGTGTCAAGGCCCAATAGGCCAGCAGCAACGTCTGAAAAATCACTAAAACCAAGTGAGGACGAATGGCCAAAATTGGAAGTGGCGTTAAAATTGGACACACAGCAAAAAATATAAGGCCTTTCTGACTCTTCAGAGAGATGAGAAGAGATGAATAAGTTGGAAGCAAGAAGGCAAAGGGGACTTCTGAGTGAGTACCAAGAAAAACATGCTGCTATTTTTCACATACAAGTATGGACTGAAGTATGGGGCATGGAATGCGGGTTTGTGTACTTTGACACTGGTGAGTGCAGTACTGTGCTGAGTCATATCAGATGGAGTCCTGGGCAAAAAGAAAATTTTTCATTCAACACTTGATATTTTGTTCATCATGAATTTTTGCATTAATTTTGATTTTTAAAAATATTACATGCAAATATCATTTGTCCTGATTACTGTGATTTTTGGTGTCCACTTACAATTACTCCAAGGTAAGTGCCTTGCTCACCTTACCCTCGTCCAGCCAGCACTAGTGAATAAACAGGAGCCAGAAGAAATGTTAAATTCGTACCTTGTAATTATGAGGAATATATAATGTAGGAGAAAAAGCCTTGAGTGATTATAACCAAATGAAAACATGGCGCATGAAAAATATCACCCATGAAATCCAAACATATATAACTCAGTATATAGGGCTAAGCTATAAAATGGTGACTCATTTTAGAGTCCCTGCTCTAGAAATGATGCAAATATTGTGGTTTGGCCTGCTTCAAAATAGTCATCATGAGAGACCATGCCCTAATTCTAAGAAGGAAGTTGATCACCTACAATATTTTGAAAACTACTTTTGTGAAAATGCCTTCAGAATTTGCAGTCTACCGTATAATCATTTACACTTGGGTAGCCCTTTGTTGTGCAAAGCACTTTCATTATAATACATTATCTCTTGTAAAGTCACAAAATTCCCAGTTTGAAGAGACACTGGCAATTTCTACCATCTCTGGACAGATTCAATTTCCCTCTTAAAAGGCACAGAAACTGAAGACCAGAGAGATGATGAGTCAGTGCGGGCCAGAGCAGAAAGAGACCCCAGGTCTATGGGCTCTGGTGCACCATTCATAACCCTCCAAGATGGGATTTTTCCAGAGTTTCAACTTAACTGATGATTGCCTATCGACTGAACAGCAGAAATCAGGATGTGGGGTTTCCAGGCTCTTAGTTCTTCTACTACACTATGTGAATGATTTTTTTTAAAGAACTTTGAAGTTTGGTTCACATAAAAACTTTCAAGAATATCTTGAGCACCATCTCCATCATCAAAAAACTGTGTAGCGTTACAAAGTAAGGGATGTCTGTCACAAAGATAATGCAGTGATGAATAGTATTGATTCTGGACCTAGACAGCCTGGCCTAAAATCCTGGCTTCCATACCTACTCCTGTGTGTGATCAGCCCATGGTATTGAGCCCTTTAGGGCCTTAGTTTCCTTACCTTTGAAATGGGGATAATAGTAGCACTTATTTCATGGGTTGTAGGATGATTAAACAAGTTAATACATGCAATGAGTTTATAACAGCCTTTGTTTAAATTATAATTATCATTATTTAAGTAAATTCATAAATTCTGCTTCCACCCCTACCAGCGGGGGGGAAATCTCATTATTTTACAGCCACCAATCAAAAATTTTGAAAAGGTTTGGATGTTGAGTTACCAAGTTAAAATGAGTTAGTTCTATTCATACCTTGGGATAATACCATAATTTAATAACATCTAAAAAGAATTTGTTTTATAAATAACATTAAACTGCCTTTGAATTTCTCTTTAAATCTTGCTTTAATTGTGTATATCTTATAATTATAATATTTTGATTTAATTTTTGAATTAGACTTTCAATTTTTTAATTGAACAAAAGAGAAGGGATTCCACTTCACACATATGACCTCTGATCTACAGTGCCTAGGTGTGACCACAGCCAATTTCACACAGCCTGCTGGTTGCACAGGAAGTAATTGGAAAAACACCCCTGTAAAGAGCCCACACTGCATCTCAACTCTATCCAGTGTCAAGTCGCATATCATCTAGCCATTCTGCTTCTTGACATTCATTTTATTTTCGTTCCTGTCTCAATCTTAGCCTGTCTTCATTGCCTCATGCTTCCTCATTGTCCATTGTTCTGAAATTGAATGAAGTATTTGTTTCCTTCATCCAGGTCAAAGAAAATTGGTGCAAACATTTCCACTGAAAACACCTTTGATGCAAGAGATCCATCCTTTTTAATGTGAAACAATATGTTTGTAAACAAATTTTAATAGACTTCTGTGACTTGGAACCATCTTTTCATTCATTCATAAAATGATGATTTATTGAGTATCTGCTACCTGCAAGGCACCTCTAGGCTCAGAACAGAACAAGTTTCTTCTCTTTGTTTGAATACAAATGAAAAAGCAAATAAATATATGGGAAGTGATGGTAAGTGCAACAGAGGAAAATAAAACAAGGTAGGTAGAGTGTGATGTGTGGGTGCTGCTGTAGACAGGGTGGTCCAAGAAGGCCTCTGATGAGGTTGCATCTGAGCAAAGACCTGGATGAACTGAAGCTGCACTTATGGGGCCATCTCAGGGGAGAAGGTTACAGGCAGAGGGAACAGAATGTGCAAATCCCAGAACGACAGTGTGCTTTGTGTGCCGGTGAGGCTGGAACAGGGAGGGGAGAGCAAGAGGCCATGATATTTGCATTTATTTCTGTTTCACTCTCACAGCTATTGGGTCACTGATTTTTCTAGAACAGATTATGTAGGACCATGTAGAGTCCTGTAAAGATTCTGATTTTTACTTCATGTGAGATTGGAGACCACTAACCGGAAATGGGTATGAGAACTAGAAGATGTGACTTAGCATTTTTAGAGGATCAAACTGGCTTTCCTATAAGAAGGCAAAAGTAGAATCAGGAAACTGGTAAGGAGGTAGCTGTAATCAATGATCCAGGTTAGGAAATGATGGTGGCCTGGATCAAGATGTTAACTGCAGACATGGTTGGATTATGGTTACATTGGAATTAGTTTCCCGCCATCATTTCTGCTGCCTTAATTCATGAAGGTCTTTAGTGCAATTTCTAACTTGATACCTATATCATAGCATGTAATAATTATTTGTGTACATATTAGTCTATTCCAGAAAGAAGCTTTCCAAAAGTAGGGCATCCTCTTCTTCCTCTTGTATTTGTAATTTTCTAGCATAATAAAAGTACCCAATAAATATTTATGGAATGAGTACATTAATCAGCATTCATTCATGCACTTACAGGCATGAATTAGCATAGTTTTAAAGAAAGTTTCAAAACCAAAAAGAACAACCTGGACCACGGAATTATTTGGAGAATATCTCTAGAGAAATCAGTGACCCAATAATGGTGGAAATTAATCAGAAGTAAAGGCCAATGTTAGAGTTATTTATTTAGAGCTACTTTGCATTCTTAAGAGTCTTTCATATATACTATTGGCACATAGATACTTCTATAATAGTAGTATATACTTCTACTACTAGCAGTTCCTGTCCTTTCCTTTTTCATTCCCTTCCCTCTTTTTTTTTTTTTTTTTTAGAAATTGCTTTATTTTAATAGTGAAAAGTTATTATGACTTAGTAAGTACCCATTGGAAAAGCTAATATTATCTGCTTTTAGTGAAAATGTAGCATAGCTTACCTAAATAGTATCTAAGTCTCCCGTGGCATTATGTCCTTCCAAGTGCTGTTTTGAGACAGAGTCTGGCTCTATCACCTGCGTAGAGTGCAGTGGCATCATCATAGCTCACTGCAGCCTCAAACTCCTGGACTCAAGCCATCCTCCTGCCTCAGCCTCCCAAGTAGCTGGGACTACAGGTGCACACCATGACACCTGGCTAATTTTTCTATTTTTTTTTTTTAAGTAGAGATGGGATCTTGCTCTTGTTCAGGCTGGACTCGAACTGCTGAGCTCAAGCAATCCTCCCGCCTCGGCCTCCCAAAGTGTTAGGATTATAGGCATGAGCCACTGCACCTGGCCACTAGTAGTTTCTTAACCACTACGTTTTAATAAAATGACAGTTGTGGTGCTTGGTTGAATGTGGATATTACAAAATAATTCTAGTAAAAATTATTTATGCATTTATAATATGTATATGTGCATCTGTGTACATGAATGAATCAGAGCAAAGAAGATCATAATAATATTGCCTACTAAAGTTGTCAATAGACCAAACTAGCCAGGAGAGTTGCAAAATCCATTTTAATATTTGATAAGCTAATATCCCGTTTCTATATTTACATACAAATATTCATAAGTATAAATCTATGAGCCTTACCTAATTAATTAGAGTTGAGATTCTAATTTTTCCAGTTAAATGTAATTTTCTGAGCAATGGTTAAACCTAATTTGTCAAAATATCTACACTGACTCTTTTCTGGTGATAGTAACTTTCATCATCATCATCATCATCATACATTCTTAGACCTTTCAAGGAATGTGTTGACCATTAAGTCCAAACATTTTACAGTATAATGTGATCCTTTGAAAATGGATCATTCTGAATGGGCATACCAAATAGAATTCTTAAAAAGGGGAGGGGAGATAAGATTCCATCTGGAGGTATTCTATATTCATTGGGTATGAACAATGCAGTCAATTTGGCTACAGAATGTGGATGCTATGCTATAGCTCTGTAAAAAATTGAGTTATTTGGAGGAAGACAGCCTTTGTATGCAAATAAGGAAATATGGGTAGTCTATAAATGGGAAATGATTGCAAAAAATAGGGAAATATGGATAGTCTCTAAATTGGGAATGAAAGCAAACAAATATGGAAATATGGGTAGTCTATGAATGAAACTTGGCTTTATACAGTAACTTTCTAAGATGACTCATGAACCTATTTTTCTCTGGGTATCAGATATCTCTTAATTGAAACAAAATGGCTCTATGTTAAACAATGGTCCTAATTTGTATCAAAATTAGTTTTAAAAGGTCTAGAAGGGGAAAAGAAAACCCATCATGACATCGTTGCCACAGGGTCTGAGCATTCTGTGATCGATATCATAAAATGTAGATCAGCAATCCATATGAAGGGAGAGCACAAAGTAGACTGTGATCAATTTGTCATGAAATAGACGCATTTTGCTATGTAACATGGTAACAGAAGTGCTAACTTATTTTGGAGTCTATGGAAAATTTAGGAAATTATTTACAATCTCAGTAATAGGAATTCTCTGCTCAGAGCCTAAAATCTCTCTCACACACACACATTCTTTCTTTCTCTCTTTCTCATGAGCCAAGTAATTAGATAAAAATTTCTAGAAAAATTTTTATCTGTCACTGTTACTGTCTTAATTAAGTTATATTATGCCCACAAAAGCTGTTTCTATCATAATCATAGCCTGGGACACTTTAAATGTAGGGTGAAAGTCAGAGTATTTTTTTTAAAAATAAAGTTAAAAAAGTATTAACATAAAAATGAAAATACCACACCCTGTCTGGATGTTAAATTCATTTACATCTTGCTTAAGTAGAATTTCTTTTATAGTAGCACTTAATTATTATTATTTGAGCTATGACTTAATAAATTTAACCTTTATGAATAAATAATACATATTAATTCTTACCTCAATATTCCATAACTGCAATAGTCTAAATATTGTGGTTCAGCCCACTACAAGGGCTTTGTCCCTCTCATCATAAACACTCAATTTGAAAAGTTAGTGTCTAAATGAAATTATCCCCAGGGCTTTTCAAATTCATTCCTAAGGTTGAAGAAATTATTACAATATGAGGAAGGATTTAAAGTAATTGATGTGACAAAACATAAACATTACTTCCAGAATATTCTGCATGTTAATTCTAGTTATTCAGTTGAACTCAGATTCAAACCTCCTATGAGTTGAGTTACCATTTGCTGCCCACACACCAGGGATGGTCAAATTCCATTGCCAGCATCTTCGGCCTCACATAGAGGCATTCGTCTTTTTCCTTAAATATCTTTGTTTTTCATGTTATCTTGTCAAGGTGCCCATTACCTCTGAAATTAATGAACATATGAAGTCTTGGCATGAACATGAAGCAATTCTCCTTCTTTGATATTACTGCTAGTTAAGTTTTCTTACCTTTTATGTAGTCTAGAAGCTGGGGAGCGTACCTGAGGATGCTAGTTTTTGTGGAATTAGACACATGCCATCGTCATCTGTGTGCATATGTAACCATCACGCACAGGATCATTTATCCCCACAGTGCTTTGCAATCCATCTTTTCCACAATGTTTCACTGTCTTGGGCAGAGTAACTTGTAAAGCATTAGTAAGTTGTGGCACTCATTTAGTATTAAAAAAACACAATTTCATTTTGAGGAGAAAATATTCCTAAACATCACTTTAAAATGCTGAACATCAACAAACCTTTTAATTGGCAGAAAACTGTCTTTTCCCTTCCCTTCTCATTATCTCCTGAGCTCCCAATTTATCCCCATCCACTAAGATTCCACATTTTAATTCTGCTTCATGCTCTCCCTTGGCATAATCCCACTTCTTGCCATTTATGTCGTCCCTACTCTGGCAACTCTCCCCCATACACATTCCATACTTAGAATTTCCCCATTTCTTAGCAAAACTCCCTTGTCCTAGGCTGCTTGTTTTCCATACCACATTTCACGCTACCTTAGAAAAATTAGCATATACTAATATAGTAATATTCACAAATAGCATAACTTATTACCTACCCCACCTACAAAGTGAAAAATTGACATTTAGGATTATTATTACCCAAGGGGTACTCCCAGTGCTGAGAAATTTCAGGTAAACTTGCAGGAAGATAATATTTTTCGACAGGTGGCTGTGTTGTTGTTCTTTCTTCCTTTTATCCTATTTAATGTTCTTCAAATCCCTTAAGTGGTTGCTGATGCATTAGGAGTGGCACAGAGCTCTGTACCAAGGGCTGAGGGTCTGGTGTTACACAAACAAGTAACCAACATGCTTTGTGCTCCTCTGGTCTCATTTCTCTTTCTAATGCTTACACACAGTAGTGTACTGCACGGTATTTGAACAAGTTAGAAAGACCAGAATCAAGTAATGATAAGACCCTTCTTCAGTGAAGGCTTCTTCTTGGAAACAGAACTGGAAGAAGTAGGTGGTAAAAGGTCATGCTAGATCAGCTGCAACGGATGGACAACATGGAAACGTCCCAGTGGGCACTGGTGTGTTCACCCCAGGCATTAGGCAGCAACACAGATCTGACTTAGGCTGCCCTTGTGAGTAGCAAGTACTGAACACTGTTATTGTTTTGATGAAAAGAGCCTTGTGGATTGTTTTTGATCTGCATATTAACAAAGAAAAGAAAGACAGCCAGGTTATTTCTTAGATACAGCAAGAAAGACATTTTCCCTTGAAAATGTGCAAGATACATCTCTGCTGGAAACACACACACAAATGAAAAATCCTTTCATCTATAGTCTGTGGTTTGCTTTCTTTTATTCCTTAGTATACATGAATATGTGAAAACACACAACACTCAGACATGCAGCCTGATCAAGTGATAATCTCTTATAATGTGCTTCTATTTAAAGCAACAAACAGATGGAGGGTTTATGAGCAAGGCTGGTAAAAGTAAAAGCAAATGATTGCAATAGTTGTACTTTTAATAGGATTCCCCACAATCTAAAACATTATTCCCCAAGGAACAAATTGTTCTATAAAATTATGTTACTTAGGAAAGAGACAGTCGCCCTGACACCGCTGAGGCAACAGAGAACTGCAGGATGGCCTTGTGTTCTAGAAGTCTCTCCATCAGATCAGCGTCTGGAGGGAGGGGAGACAGGGATGTCAGGCACCATGACCCCCCAAAGAACAAGCTCAGTGGAATAGGATGAAAGGAAGAAACACCAAAGGGCAAAGGGGGTATGAAACATGTCTGGGCTTTGATTGAATCTATTACTTTTTAATTCTCTACTTTAAAAAACAAGATTTGGAAAATTCCTACAGATTTAAGATAAACATGCAACATGGCTTCCTCCTCTGGCAATTCAGACCAAGGTCTAGCTTAAGTGTAGCAAATCTTGCTTAACAAACAGTGGAATTGTAGGCAACCCAACATGAATTCATTATCATTATCCCTTCTTAAGAAAAACAAAACTCACTGTAATTCTATCAATAAGATGAATATGCCATAGTGATGGCCTTTACATAAATTATAATTAAAGCTAATCTTAATTAAAGTTATTACACCATTTTGGAAGAAAATAAACAACCCAAAGAGAGGGAAACAATGTGGTCAATAACTCACTCCAAAAATATTTTTTGCCTCCAACGCTCACATTGAGGGAGACATTCCTGCGCATGATACAAATGGTTCTGACATTAAGAAAAGTAAACAAGTAAGAAAAATAAAGATGGAAAAATTCTGTGGTCAGTTCACAAGTGCTTTTTTATTGTTTGAGACAGGGTTAAAGCCTTTTATAAAGACAAAGATATATGTGCCGCTAGATTGGATATGACATCAGACTAGTCTAGCTGCCCTTGCACAGAACTCGGAATGCCTATAACATGCCATGGAGAAAACATGTGTTGATGCTTCTAAACAAAGACCCAGGGTGGGACCTAATGCAACTAATTTAGAGCATTATCCCAGTGCTGTTTTGTAGATCTAACAGAGAAAAGGTACTCAACTCCAGTAATTAATGGATTGGAACAATGAAGGCACACATTCAACATTCTCTAATTATTAACAGTCTTGCAGATTTTAATGTTAGCTTGTCTAAATAACTGATTAGCGAAGGTTGCATAAGCTACAAGCAGGACTACTGCCAGCCTCAATACGTGTCATTCAAGGCCCGTGTTGACTCAGTAGGCCAGAGGCTATGTAAACGGACTAGAGCTGAGAAAGTAGGTTCTTCTCAGGCAGCTCAGGGATCCTGAGACCCCAAAGACTTTTACAATAGCAACTCCCTAGTCACTTGGTGCTTTAATTTGGAAGGATTCTCTTTCAGGCTTTGCTGTCATTACACTGACCTAATATTGGGAGACCAATGAACACCTGATCTAAATAGAAGCAGCAAAAAATGAATGCTATTGGACTACTTTGACAGAGTAGATTTTTGAATGTAACAAGATAAGTCAACTTGAGTGGTAATATATTTTGGGAAATCAGCTCACTACAAATTGTGACTGTAAACATTGTACTGTAAATGCTTTGTAGTTTTCCCCCAATAAAGAAAAATGAAAAAAAAAGATATTAATAAATTGTTCTGAAAAAACCAGATACCTATATACAGTAGAACTAGATTCTCATTTCTCTCCATATACCAAAATTCAATTAAAATGAATCAAAAACTGAAACTGAAGATGTGGAACTATGAATCTATTAGAAAAAAAAATTCAGGAAATCCTACAGGATGTTTTTCCTGGCCAAACTTTTTGGATAAAACTTCAAAAGCACGGACAACAAAAGGAGAAACAGAAAAATGCAATTACATAAAGTTAAAAAACTTCTACACGTCAAAGAAAACAATCAAAAAACTGAAGAGACAGCCTGTAAAATTGAATAAAATATTATCCATCATCCATTTGACAATACTAATAACCAGAATATATAAGGAACTAGAAGAGTGCAATAGCAAAAAAGGAGGAAACAACTAATAATCCAATTAGAAATTGGGCGAAAGATCTCAATAGACATTTCTCACAAGAAGAGATATAAATAGCTATCATATATAAAAATAAATGCTCAAAATCCCTAATAATCACAGAAATGCAAATTAAAGCTACGAGATACCATCTCACCCCAATTAAAATGGCTGCTATAAAATAATGACAAATTCTTGTGAGCATGTGGAGAAAGGGTAATGCTCATACACTTCTTGATGGGAATGTAAAGTAGTAAAACCATCGTGAAAAACAGTATGGAGATTCCTAAAAAAAATAAAATTAGAACTACCATGTGGTCCAGCAATCCCACTGCTGGGTATATGTATATCAAGAAGGCAATGCACCATGATGAAATGTGATTTATTCCAGGGACAAAAGGATTGTTAAGCATATGCAAATGAATAAATGTGATATATCACAACAACAGAATGAAGTACTTGTAATGTTAGATTCAGTTTACTAGTTTTTTTTTTGAGAATTTTTGAGTGTATGTCCATCAGTGATATTTTGTATTTCTGTGAAAACAGTTATATCTTTTCTTTACATTTATGATTTTGTTTATTTTGATCTTCTCTCTTCTTTCTTGGCTAGCCAAAAAGTGGTTTATCAATTTGTTTATCTTTTCAAGAATTTAACTTTTCATTTTGTTTATACTTTGTATTATTTTTGTATTTTTTGGTTTTGTCTGCTATTTATTATTTCTTTCCTTCTTTAATTTGAGGCTATGTTTGTTCTTGCTCTTGAAGATCCTTGAGGTGCATCATTAGATTCTTTGTTGGAAATCTTTCTTCTTTTTTGATGTGTTTATTGCT
This sequence comes from Lepilemur ruficaudatus, assembly GCA_963574885.1. Taxonomy (NCBI): domain Eukaryota; kingdom Metazoa; phylum Chordata; class Mammalia; order Primates; family Lepilemuridae; genus Lepilemur; species Lepilemur ruficaudatus. The sequence goes on along the minus strand of CAUYRT010025283.1, from coordinate 1,127 downwards.
ACAAATTTCTATATGGTCCAGTCATTCCACTTCTGAGTATATACTCAAAAGAATAGAAAGTTGAAACGTGAACCAATATTTGTACATCTATGTCTACAGCAATATTATTCACAGTAGCCAAATGATGCCAGCAGCCCAAGTGTCCATTGACAAATGAATAGATAAATCAACTGTGGTATAAACATTTAATAAAATATTATTCATTCTTAAAAAGGAAGGATATTATGGTACATGATTCATCATGTATAAACCTTAAAGACATAATTCTGGAGGAGGAGTAAGAAGATGCCTGATTACAGAGAGTTCCTGGATCATTTCAGAAAGAAGGAAAAGTTTTAGATGAAAAAAAAGAAAAACATAGACCAGGTGTAATTCTGAGGGAAAAGTTTCAGAACCTACTATAGATTCTACAGGAAAAAGTTGCAGGGCAGAATACAAGGAAAAATATACTGGAAGAGATCAACTCCCAAGAAGCATGGAGCCCCATTGAAAGGGTAGGTGGGAGATTTGTTTTTCCTTCTCTAACACCTCTGGAAGTCAGAAGATTCCTGAGCTTCTGAAAAGCTTTTCTACCATGATGAGCCCCAAAGCTCCTGCTGTTAGTGAACTGGGAGCTTTATGAAAACAAAGCACCAGCCAACCTTCCCATTCTGGGTCACTTCCCCATCATTAAACAATAAAAATTCTTTTAAAATAGGAAGAATTCAACAAATAAGATGAGTAAATAGAAATCAGCACTGGCTGCTGCCTTTGAGTGGAAATTTCTTAAATGTTTTCTCAAATATATATTACTTCCCAGCTTTACTAGCAAAAAATCACGTGCAATATCTCTTGTGTCCTAGGTACCAGGTTGAGACTTCTTACTATTTTTCACATATCTGATTTATTTATTTATTTATTTTTTGCTTGTTTTTCTTTTTTTTTTATTGGGGGAAAACTACAAAGCATTTACAGTAAAATGTTTACAGTCACAATTTGTAGTGAGTTGATTTCCCAAAATATATTACCACTCAATTTGACTTATCTTGTTACATTCAAAAATCTACTTTCTAAAAAATTCCTCAACTTTATCCCCTCCTCTACATTTCTTTTTTGACATTATCTATTAAGTAATGCTATGAGAGATG
>CAUYRT010025282.1:0-34543 GCA_963574885.1 Lepilemur ruficaudatus | reverse complement strand
TCACTGCCTGGGGCAGAGGAAGAAAGATGAACTTCTAGACCTGACTGTTAAGAGAAATGCTGGGACTTTTTAGTCCGAAAACAGTAAATGTTAGCGTGGATGCGGAGACATAGGAACACTCCTACACTGCTGGTGGGACTGCAAACTAAATTTTTATTTATTTAGTTAAAAATCTTTCTTGTCACCACAGAGATTGATAATTGTATGGAACAAGACACTTGCATACATTGTGCTCAGCTTTGCTGGAGTAAATGTCTCCACCGGGCATTGAGCTGTAGATTCCCACATCAAGACTAAAGCAGGAACCATGCTGCACTAAATATTTCTAGGATGGATATCGCCCAACTCAGTGGGTTTTTTGTTTTCCTTTAGACTTACGATTAATAATATGCCTGCTCAGCAATGCCTTGCACCTGGTCTGTGTTTCCCTTGTGTTTGTGAGACTCTAGTGATTCCTAAAATCAGCCAATGTTTTTCCTTCCCCTCCCTCTGTCCCTCCCTTCCTCCCTCCTTTTTTCCTTCTTCACTCCTTCCTTCCTCTCTCTCCGCCCTCTCTTCTTCTTCTCTTCTCTCTCTCTCTCTCTCTCTGTCTCTCTCCTTCTCCCCCACTTCTTTCTTTCTTAGTGGAACAAAACCAATGCCTTAAATTTCTTTTTGCCAGTTGCATAAACTAGACAGATTTGGAAGAGATATCAGGAGTTGATCAACTCTAATTCCACAGTAGCGACAAAAATCCCTAGATTATCTGGGCAGTGGTCATCTAGCCTTTCCTTGTTTACCTTCAGTCCCAGGATATTGACTGTCTCAGATTGGGTTGGCTCACTTTTAAGAACCTTCTACCGGTTCTTGGAGGTAAGTGGCCTGTCTTCTTTAGTGTGGTCTTCTGAATCGGAAAGGGACAGATTTATCCTCCAAGTGATGAAGGTCTTCATGCCCTTGATAACAAAGGACTCTTTTAAAATCCAACTATATTCAGGCAGCTTTGATAAGTATGTAGTTTGAGTGAATGTACATGATGAGCTAAAATAGAATTTAAAAAAATACTTTCTGCTTGTATAATGACTATTACTGCAAGCTGGTCTGAGCTTGTAAACTGAAAAATATGTAGTGTCACCTGATGTATCCATGGGTGGATCCATGGGTAAGACCTCTCTCCAGAAGCATCCTTTGTACCCAAAAGTACAGTATGATGGTTAAGAATTTGGTTTTGGAGTCAGGTTGCCTGATATTCTTTCCCTGCCCCTTAATAGTTGTATGGCTTCGAAAGTACCTACTTCATAGACTTGTTAAGGGGATTAAGTGATAGTGTATGTAAATGCTTAGTGTTATTCCTGGTACATGTTAAGAACACAATTAGTGTTAGCACAGTTGGTGCTGCTATTACTACTACTACCACCACCACTTAACTTAATTTCTAAAATTCTACCACTGGGCCAAATTTTAGCGTGTAGAAGTTCTGAATCAGTAGGTTCACACTGGGGCTGGGGAATCTGCCTTTTTAACAAGCTCTCCGAATGATTATCATGCAGGTGGTTCTCAGACCATACCTTGAGGAACACTGCATTATTGCTGTTAGGATTTGGTGGATTTATGGCCTTAGGATAGCCTCCAAAGTGTAAGCATCTGTGCAAAGGGCTTTCACTCTTAACAGTTTGTTAACAAGTAATCATTCAGCAAACAGTTCTGGAAAACTTGCTTTTCATAGTACACTGGGTACAAGCTGATGATATAGAGACCTCAGTTACTGCACTTAGAATGTTCAGAGCCCAGTGGAAGAGGACACAAAGTTAATACCGGTGCCACTGGTGGTATCCAAGAGCATTTTAGGTGCTATGCGAATAAACACTTAAAAATGTTAACTATTGTGTATTACCTTCTCTTTTTGATATGAATTACTGGTTTTCCACTTTAAGTATATAGTAATGATACTATATATGACAAAGTATAAAGCAGTAATATAAGGTTTATTTGTAAGGTAAAATTATTTCACAAGTAAGTTGATCTACACAAATATATTAAATAAGTAGTAGAAGTTGTAGACAGAGTGAGAATTTTGAAGAAGGTACATGAATGACTGAAATTGAGGAAATGATGCATTCTGGGTTAGAAGGATAATAATGCTATAAAGAATGTAGTTCATTAAAATAGTGGAGGGGCCAGCGAACTCAGCCTGGGAGGGTAGAAAAGTTTCATGGTGAAGGCAGTGGTCTTTCTCATTCTTCTCTTCCATGCTAATCATATAAAAATTACCACGGAAGGAACACTAACCTGTGCAGAGTACCCAGTCCTTTCAGTGGTTTATACAGGTTATCTCAGTTAATTCTCATAACAAGCCTGCGAGTGGGATGAATGCCATCCCCCTTATACAGACGAGGAAGTCAGAGTCACAAAACCAGTAAGGAGAAGGAGGATTTGAGCCCGGGAAGCCCACTCTGAACTCTGGCTCCAAACCAGCATTCTATCTTCTGGACCTGGGTAGGGTGTAGAACAAGTGGTTATGATGAGGCCTTGGAGAAGATGTCTGTTGGGGATGTATGTATGTAGGTGGGGAGGCTTCGCAGGACTGGCTACACAATTTGTAGGACCCAGGGCAAAATGAAAATACGGGGACTGTTGTTCTAAAAATTATTAAGAATCTCAAGACAGTGACAGCAGAACATTAAACCAATGCAGGGCTCTGTGCATAGGTTGCCACCCACAAAGCTGGCCCTAGGAGTTGGAGTAGGATGGAGAGGGGCTGAGATAGGGACAAAGGATGGATCCTAAGACCCTGCACCTCTTTATAAAATTTCTGATAACTGACCCAAGGAGCTGGCATTATAAAGCAATTTCCTCCTGGGTTTTTATGCCTTTTGAGGAGAAGGAAACCTCTTCTCCATAAAAGCTAACCCAGATAAGGAAGAGTCCAATACTATGTGATGACTTCAGAGACCTTAACACAGCTCCAAATGTCAATATACTTTCAATGGGCTCTGCAAATAAGAGTCCTGTGGGTAATTGCATTTTTAATAAAATACAGTTTGCAGATTGGTAGTCAAATAGATTTCCTGTTCTGGAAGCTTGGCCTTTCTTCCCAGTCCTGCCACTGCACCCTGCTCATGTGGTTTCCCTCTTGCAAATCCTTCATAATTAGGAAAAGAGTGTTCATTAACTTCAACATTCTGATATTCTCAGTTCCTGATAATTCATTGTTCGAAAGAGCTAAATGTTACAAAAATTGCCATTTATCGCCACATATTCATATAGTGTCTGTTTAATGAAATGAACTAGAAGCAAATTACTGTTGGACTTTGTTGGTGTTTCCAGATCACAGTGATGAATAATCATATGTATGGAATGTTTAAGTGAAATTTTCACAGGAAATGCACATGCATGTTGTTTTATTAAGCAACCTTTATACATGAAAGTCTAGGTTTATAATGTATATTTCAGGAATCATTATTTACTTTTCAAGGTGATTTTTAGATTTGCAAAAGCATTTGCTATAGGTTACCTTTAAAGAACAGCTTCTTTAGGTATATTTGAAAAAGACTTTCATTTAAGAAGTAATCAATTAGCACACGATTGTTCAGGATGCTGTCTTTGTGCAGAGCGAGGTACACCTGTAGTCCCCAGGAAAAGAAGTAATGTGTTTTTGAATTCTGTGTTGTTTTGTGTTTAGGACCGGTACTGGCCTCAGCATCCAACTTTGATTTCATTAATTCTGCATTTATGGATCCTATTATAAGCAGCTTCTAACCTGAAAAAATATACAGCTTTGTCAAATCAATGCCTGGTTTTTAAAAATTCCTTTTCATAGAACATGCAATCTCTGGGACAATAGGGAGCTTCTCTGGTGAATCCTTCTTGTGGAGTTGTCATTGTCGGGAGTGGATCAACATTTACAGACATTAAAGGAGCAATACTACTTCTTAGAAAGAGTATCGACTGGTTTCTTAGTGCCCCCTGCAGGGAAAATATGCATATTTCTATAAACAGGATAATTGTCAAGGTCATTGGATGTTCATTCCCTGCCTAACGTGGTACCTGATACGTAATAGGATGGAAATAATAGATGATTGTGTGACTGAGTCACGGAAACACGTCTACATGAATATTCCAGAGAATGAGATAGTAACCATTCAATTATTTGAAACTTGAGTCAAAGGAATTTCCAAACAACTAGTTTTCCATTATACGTATGAAGATGTGGTCACAGATAGGCACACAAAATATGAGACAGAGCTGCTCATGGGTTTAAAGCTCATTTATCCCCTCCTAGAGATAGTAAGAACTCGTGGTGATGACGATGATGATATAAATGTTATTCATTGAGCACCTACTATTGCAGACTCTTCACACATGTCACCTCATTTAATCCTTACAATAATTTTGCAAGGTAAGTATTACTATACCCATTTTATATACTAAGAAACTGAGGCTCAAAGAGGTGAAGTAAATTTTATTAAGGCCACACAGTTAGCAGCTGGCTTGAAACTCTTAGGCTCCAAAGCTTACATTTTTCACTTTACCATATTACCTACACAAGGTCCTAGACCTTGCCGGTGCCTGGGGGCAGGATCAGAAAGCAAATTTCTTGACTCTAATGTTAGTGTTCTTGGCTCCATGGCAGGTTGCTACCTGAACCTCAGACAAAGGGATAAAGGAAATGCTAATCATTTGGTATGTGTGTGCAAGTATACCTGTAGGGTAAATTTCTGAAAGTGAATTTGTGAACATGTGGATTTTTAAAACATTTTGATAGATCTTGCCAATTTTCCCTCCATTAAAGTCATACCAATTTACCTTCCACCAGCAATGTGTTACAGTGCCTATTGACCCAAAATACTTACCAACATGATATATTCTGAATCTTTGATCTTTGTCAGTCCAGTGAGTGGAAAAGGGGGTTGAATATCTCTTCACATGTTTAATAGCAACTTGTGTTTCCTTTTCTGTGAATTGTCTGTTCATATCCTTTGCCCATTTTTTGGATGGGTTCAGAAGTATAATAATTTTCCTTTATTGAACTTACTAGAATAAAAAATGTTTAGAATATTTCTTTCACTCCCTGTTTCCTTTCAGACTTTAAGCTTTATTTAAAAAAAAAAAATCAACGTACAGTAGAACTTCCTTTTTGGTGTTCTGTGAGTTTTAACACATTTATAGATTAGCATAACCACTCCATGATCAGGACTTAGAGCAATTCCGTCATCACCGAAAGCTCTCTTGTGCTGCCCCTTTTAGTTAAGCCCTCACCACCCCTAAACTTTGGCAATCACTACTCTGTTCTCTGTAGCTATCATTTTGTCTTTTCCCAAATGTGAAGTCAATGGAACCATGCGGTATGCAACTTTTTGAGACTGGTTTCCTTCTGTCAACATAATGCCTTTGGGAGTCGTCCCTGTTGTTCTAAATATCCAAGAGTTCATTTCATTTTGTTGCTCAGTGGCACTCACTGTATGGATGTGCAACAGTTTGTCCGTTAACCCACTGAAGGACATATGCGTTGTTTCCAGAATTTGGTGATGATGAATAAAGCTGCTCTAAAAATCATATAAAGATTTTGTGTAAATATAAGCTTCCTTTTCTATTGGGTAAATACCCAGGTGTCAGTTTCTCTTGAGTAATTTTTTTCTTTACTACAGTTACATTTTTCGTTTTTTCCCCACATATTATAATATTCTATTGCTGTGGTTCCCAACCCCTGTACTGCAGGCTGGTGCTGGTCGTGGCTTGTTAGGAACTGGGCTGAACAGCAGGAGGTGAGCACTGGGCAAGCGAATGAAGCTTCCTCTGTATTTACAGCCACTGTCCGTTGCTCGCATCACTGGCTGAGCTCTGCCTCCCCTGCATCTGGGGAAGAACTGTCTTCCGTGAAACCAGTCCCTGGTGCCAAAAGGTTGGGGGCTGCTGTTCTATTGTGTACTAACTCATTATGGTAGATTGTAGAGACAGTGTATTCTATATTCTCCCTCTGAAGATGATTTATTTTTGTTTAGTACACAGTTCAATTACTAAATGACCACCTAATAATTGTGTAGGTTTGGTTGTACACTTTTTTACGCTATATCTATGGAAAGTCCAAGATGGTTCCAAAGCCCCTCTAATTTGATGGGACTCAATTTGTAAGTTGTTTCCTCTGTGGATCTTGTCAGGGCTTGGTTCAAGGGTAGGGTGAGTCTGGAATAGATCTTATTCTAGCATATAGTCCTTACACCTAAGAGAAGGGCTTTCTGGTGTGTCTTCTTGCTGTCAGATTGGGCTAAACTTCCAATATTCTATAGCATTACTTGATTGCTAGTATCTGTTTCATTATCAAGCTCACAGTCACCAGTCTTGGTAAGCCTCATGCAGTCTCATCCTGTGCAGATGAGCTCAGCCCTGGGACTAGGACTTTTGGGGAACCCCAACACAAACTTCTGCATTGCTCCTTTGTGATAGTTCTCCTCTCCAGTGCCCTGCCCATAGTTTCCGGCTGCTTCAGCTGCCCCTAACTGTGGCCTTGCCACTTCAGCTCAGCAGGACCACTGTGCTCTGTTTGGACTTCAGCTCACTGTACCTTAGTTGGAAAATTGTCCCCGGGCAGATTGCTCCAGTGCCTGGAAACTGTGGCTTCCTCTATTTGTCTATTTCTATAACTTTTTTGTGTGGCATGAGGCAAATCTTGTACCAGTTACTTCTATCGGAAGCTTACTTGAATGACAGATCTAGATGATTTATTAAGGGCAACCCGAGGTCTTTTGCTTGCAACCTAACTTTTCATTAAGGACAACTTTGTTTTTCCAACTGTCAGAGAACTCTGTACTGAAGGGTACTAGGGATCTGACCTGGTTTGGTCATTCTTGTGTTCTTGTGTTTGTTAAATTGAGTGGATTGGGAACCTTTTCCAAGCAGTTGAAACATAGCTTCTGGAAACTGCACTAGGTAATGAATTTTTAATTTTCAGCCCAGTTCTACCATGGCAGTAAAAACAAGTTCCATTATATGCTTATTGGGAATTCCTGATTCTTATAAATTCTTAAGAGTTTTATTACAGCAGAGGTTAGATTTTCTCCCAGCACAGCATGACTTCAGGACAGTTCTGTCCTTCTCAAAAGGGGGAATTTTTTTTTTTATCTGTGGGACGGAGACAAAGGTCAAGGAAGAAAAGAAAGTATATAACAAAATTGGAAAACTTTCTCCTTAACTGACTGTTACGTAATAATAAATTACAGGCCATGTCTACTGACCTTTCAAATGCAGCTTTGTCTCTCTTATGCCGTCATACCCAGTAGGAAAAGAGACGGGTGTTAGAATATTTCTCTACTGACGAGTGACCTGATTTCCCTCTCTAGGAGATAAAGAATTGGTGTATGGTGATCCTGCAGCCTAATGCTTGTTTGTTTATTTACTCATTGATTGAGATCTTTCTGGGTTTGCTATTGATACAATCAATGTGCCATAAAACTTTAAAATCTCAATGGCATACAACAATAGGCGTTTATTTAGCTCATGAGTTGGGTTGACGGGGGAGTTGGCTGATCTAAGTGAGGCTCAGCAGGAGTGGTCGAACTCTGCTTACCATATTTCTCATATTCCTTCTGGGACCAGAAAGTTAGCCCAGAAATTTTCTTCTCATGGTTATGGCAAAGGTCCAAGAGGTCAGGTCCAACTCCATGAGCACATTTTCAGCCTGTGCTGTATTATGTCTGCTGACTTCCTATTGGCCAAAGCAAAGCAACGTGGCTAAGCCCAACGTCAATGCAACAGAGTTTTATGTTCCTCCTGTGGGAGTGAAGAGGAGGAAGTAAATATTATTGAACAATAATCCAATCTACTTCAAGTCTCATTATATACTAGTCACTAAGGCTAAAAATGTGAATAAGACATAGTCGTTTTCCCCAGGAACCCTCAAAAAATTGATCCTAAACCTTAAGGCTAGTAATCTTATAATTGATGGAAGGTGTAGAGGAGGAGTTAAAACTCTAGTTCAAATGAAACGAATGTTGAGGCTTTTAGGATTTTTTTTTTCTTTTAATTTCACTCCTTGGAGTATGTTAAATGTGGGTTGCTGGCAGTCTACCAAAGCATCGTGTTGAGCTGAAATCCTCTGTTATTAATACCCAGGTATATTGTGATATTTGAGATTTAAAGCCATGGTCCCATGTTAGAAGCTGCAGTTGGCCAGGAAGCTGTTTGGGTTCCTAACAATTCTGCAGGCTCTTGGGCAAAGATGCTGGGGGTTAGAGGAAAAACTCATAAGCAGGTCTGTACAGAGGGACTCAGAGCTACATGGCTTGAATTCAGGAACTCTCAGTAAGAAAGATGCAATAGAAAGCTGAAATATGCAAGCCATCCAGCCACTTGAAGGAACAATCTAGTGTTATTGAAATGAATGACTGCAGAGACCAAGGAAGATCTTGATGGATGGCAGAGAGCAGGGCAATGGCCTAGAAAGGCTGGTGCCTCCTGCCTCCTTTTCTGAGGGCCTCTGCTTCATGAATTAGTGTTGGGGTTGCAGTTAGGCCCAAGGAAGGCTCAGAAAACCTGGGCTACATGAATGCTGAGAACCTCATGCTTTTTTTTGAGTCATCTAAAATTCATGAGACTAAAGTCAGAGAGCCTGAGCTGAAGGGCTGGGGCTATGGTGTCCAGGATCCCCAGAATCCTCAGTTTGCCTCTTGACAACATCCAAGGATGACTAAACAAAGGAACAGAAGTTAAATAGGAAAAACTTTATTGGGATACAAGAAAAAAGATTTTAGGTTTAGTGGATCCTACCTTAGGGATACCTGCTCTGTTCCAACTCTCTTGTTTCACAGTTCAGGAAGTAAAGGCCTTTCCTAAGGTTACGTTGACTTTATGGCCCTGTGGCAGGCACTAACATTTAATATTTACTGAGGACTTGATACGCACTAGGCCATAGTTTTAAGCACTATATGTGTATAATATCTTTTTGTGTTCACTAAAATTCTATGAAGTAGGTACTATAATTATTCTCACCTTCCAGAAGGGTAACTGAGATACTAAGATACCACAAAATTAGCCAGGTAGCAAGTGGAGGAGCCAGGATTCAAAATCAAGTGGTCTGACCCAGAGTCTGACCTGGACTCTTAACTTCATTGCTATACTGAGGTGAGAACAGTTAGTTAGACAAGGATATTGAAAGTTCCGAATAGACAAGGATATCCCTCTTCCTTGAGACTGGTAGAGCCCATAATTACAAGGAGAAAGTCCTTAAATTATCCTTATGGAAAGGTGGGGCTGGAGAATACTGTGGCTGGATCATGTCAGAACTGTGGCAGGAATGGTGTGAAGTCTCCTGAGCTGTCCAAGGTGCTAAGAACCAACTTCATCTCAAGCATCTTTGCTTACTGTGCCCATCACCAATGTTTAATAGCCTTTACCCTGGAAGTCTAGAATTTTAGAGCTGAATGGACTGAAATAATTAATAATCAATTAATAATCATATTCATACCATCTAATAGGCATTTTAGATTTGTTATTTCACTGAAGCTTCACGATTCAGTGATCTTCCTTTCTTTTAAGGATGAGAGAGAGGCAGATAAGCTACTGACTCTGTTATAAGACAGAATGAAACAATTACTTATTAGTAGTATAAAAATTGGGATGCAGGAAGGGATGATATGAAAGTATTTACAGAGTCTTTGAAGTAGAACTACAGGGATAATTTCCATAAGGGTAAGGTGACAGTATGAAGAAAAGAACTGTCTGTCTCAGTAAGGGAAAATAGATCTATGTGGCTGTGTTGAAACTATCAAATACCCAGGGCACATGTTTTCAGTCCCTTTCACACATGCATGATACACATCTCTGAATGATCATTTTATTTTTCCTACTGATCTGAAATAGTACCTCAGAATCCTTCCTAACACAGAGCTTCAGGTGGGCAATATCAATTGAACAGTGTAAGCATGGAGATAAGCTTTTTTGGTCCTCCTGGAGTAGCATATTGATGAGTGGGGTATGTGATGGCAGTTTAGATCATCTACTCCATCCTCCTTTACTTAAAATGATATGACTGAGGGTCAGTAAAATAATTATTTAAAGCCATGCAACAAGTGAGTGGCAGAGCCAGAAGAAACTGAACCCAGGTTTCATGATCAGGATCCCACATCAATTACCTGTATCAGGATTTCCCCAAATTGGATTCCAGGACCAGTTGCGTTGGCTGTGTCAACAACATCCAAGTGCTTAATAAAAATGTATGGCACTGAACTCCATGCCAGACACAATGGAGTAGAATTCCTGGAAAGTGGGTCCTGAGCAACTGAATTTTTAACAAGCTTTCTGAGTTACTGTGAGGCAGGACAGAGTTTGCACAGAATACTAATTGTCTATAGGATGTCAGTCATGTTGCAGTGGGAAATTGATGCTAGCAGTAGTGTTCCTTTTATAATTGATTTACAACATATATCACAAAATCACTTATACATTTATGTAGTTGCTCTACCCCTGTGATAATCTGCCTTTAATAAAATATGCTATTTATTTAATACTTGACTTCTTGGCTGGGCATGGTGGCTCATGCCTGTAATCTTAGCACTCTGGGAGGCTGAGGCAGGAGGATCACTGAGGCCAGGAGTTTGAGACCAGCCTGAGCAATATGGTGAGACCCCATAAAAATTAGCTGGTCTTGGTGGCACATGCCTATGGTTCAGCTACTTGGGAGGTTAAGGCAAGAGGATCACTTGAGCCCAGGAGTTTGAGTTTGCATTGAGCTGTCATGATGTTATTGCACTCTAGCCTAGAGCAACAGAGCAAGATCTTGTCTCAGTTAAAAAAAAAAAAAAAGAATTGACTTCTTGGCACTTGAATTTTGGCTCTGCATTTATTGGCTGAATGATTTTGAATATATTTCTTAGTCCCTCACCATTCCAGTTTTCCTACATGTAAATGGGACTATATAACACCTACCTTATAAAGCTACTGTAATGTTATATAGACAATAGTAACAGGAAATTTAGAACATAGCCTAGCACATAGTAAGCATTTAATATATAATAGTTATTTTTAGTATAGGTTATCATAACAACATAGCTATGAAAGTCTTCTTGTAACTTTAATTCTTTATTCAAGCATGCATTCTATCTCTTGACTTTCTGTTTTTAAAAGTCAGTATATTATGTTTAAAAAAATATGTTCCCTGGTCAAGTACTAGTATAGTGAATACATACAAACATGTGGTAATCAAATTGGAAAGGTAAGAAGCCGTCATAGCATGAAGGGGTCTCATATGTCATGCTGAGTAGTTTGAATTTTATCCTGCAGGCAATCGTAAGCCATTGGAGATTTTGATCTGGAGAGTGAAGACATACAAACAGTGTCTTAGAAGATTAATTTGGCACAGGATGCATTTCAGACAGATATGCCAGTTAAAAAATTATAGCAGTAGCTCATGTAAGAGGTGATAAGCTCCTGTATTAAGTGTGGCTACTGAGAGTATGAAGACTAGAAGAGACCTGAAAGGTCATTATAAAGGGAAATAGAAAATACTTGGTTAATGGATATAGGGAAGAAGTAAGAGAGGGAGATAATTGTGGGGTTTCAAGCTTGAGTGATGAGCAAATTGCTGGTACCCTTGACAGAAATAAAGATGTCTAGAGGGAGACCTAGTATGGGTGGGAAATCAGTCTATATCTTGATCCTGTTTTACAAATTGCAAAGACATGATAATAGGCAGATGCATCAATTCCTTTACACATGAGCCAGTTTGAGTTAACTTTCCATCAAGTCATCTGAATACAATTTCTTTATGAAATTCTACCCCTGCCCCATTCCATTTTTTTTTTAAATTACATTTTTATTTTATTCCTTGTTGTATTGGGGGTTTTTAGTTGCAAGCAAAAGAAACTGCTTCTGGCTGACTTAAATAGGAAAGGAATTTATTCAAGTGATTTTGTTTTGCTCACAGAGTCACTGGGAAGGCTGGCGATCTAGGCTTAGAATATGGACAGAAACAAGGGCTAATGGGCAGCAGCCACTGCCACAGCCAAGAACGTGCTAAGCCCCGGTCTGCAAAGATGCAGCTGTCACCATTCACTGTGGAGTGCTGGATGCCATGATTTGCATTGCCACTGGCACTGGGCAGAGGATGCTGTCCCTGCTTTGTTGTCTTTGGGAACTGGAAGATTCTGTTGCCATTACTGCTCCCACTTGCAGAATATTAATAGATTCACCTCTCTTCCTACTTATTTGTATCATTAGTTCCTCACTCAAAGTCCAGTGTAGGGGCATCTGATTGATCAAGCCCAGGTTTTATGCCATAGCCACGAGGAGGCTGGGATAAGAGTGTCTTGCCTTTTCAGCTTTTAAGGTGGAAGGTGGACCCTGTCTCCCCCTAACATGCCTAACATGGGACATCCACAGTCATAGGCAGGGCATTCAGATATTTGGCAACCGAAACAAAACAAAGCATATGAACAAAAAACCACAGCAACAGTCAACGTCCACCACACATGCCTGTAGTTTATATTTTATATCATGAGAGCAGAGTATCTAGAAATACTTTTTTATTTTCTGTTTAGTTAGTTTCAGATATAGAATGTCCCAAGAATCAAAGCACTTGCAGTTACAGCTAAAAAGGTCAGAAAATTGCCCCATATTTCAAGGCTAGGGTTGCTCGAATTGTAGCCTATTATAGACTGAAACAGACCACCATATGACCTTTTCAAGTGGCAGGATGTTGTATTATCAGAACTCCCTCTTTCTACGATTTTTCTCCCCCTTTCTATCCTTTCCCACTTATTTGAATTCAGACCTGAGAAGAAAAAAATAAAGACAAAAGATACTGCCTGGAATTTTATGTTTGGGGAGAACAGATTCTAATTTTGAACTTAGTGAGGAAAGAATTTTCTCATTTATCTGAGCAGAACATTGGACTGGGAAGGAGGCTGCTTGAATCCTAATCTTGCATAAGCCCCTGTGTCTCTTTGAACCAGAGAGTGTTCATTGATGGGGTTCCTGGGTTTGGATTCAGGCAGACCCAGATTTGGGCTCCAGCTCTTTCACTTATGGACTGGTGTGAAACTGGGAATATCACACTCTTAGCCTCATTCTCCTCATGGGAGAAAGAAGGATAATAATGGTGCCATCTTTGTAGATTTATTATGCGAATTAAATAAGGCAGTGTTTGCAAAATTCCAGAAAAAAATAGGATGGTTGTATCCTAGATAATTTTTCAGGACTTTCTAGGTGTCTGAGAATCTGATATTTCACATAATTTGCAGAGTGATCTGCACAGTGTGTGTATGTATATTTTATAGTTCATGTAGAATAAAAGTTAGAGTGGGTCTCACAGGGACAGCTATTCTCAGAAAGTAAAAAAGAAAAAAATTTCTTTCTCCTCTTTTCCATTCCACAATCTGTGAATATAGTGCTGTTTAAAATATTGTGAAAGATACTCAGAAATGATATGTATAATACATATTTAATGTATGTATTAAATAAGGAGGTAATGACCCAGATGAGGAGGCCAGAAAGGCAAATTCTATATTGATATGAGTTGAACTACACAATAATGATTGGGGCAGTGCCATGATGGCGGGATTGGGGGTACTGTGATCTCAGAAGAGGGAAGGGTTTCCCTGGGCAGGGTGGACAGAGCCAGCTCCCTGGAGTTCCCTAAATAACATAGTTGAGTTTATACTGGGTGGTGGGGCAACCTTGCCATCTCTAAGGCTGGCAGATTTGACTATGAGAGCTGAGGTGCTCATATCCCTCTGAAGTTTGGGGAAAGTCACTGGTGTGGTGATTTTAAAATGTGTCATCAAATTCTTCGACATGCCTCCCATCAGAAGATGGGATCTAATTTCCCTTCCGTTCAGTATGGATTGGCCTTAGTGACTGTCTTGTAATGAACAGAATGTGGCAAAAGTGACTCCAAAGCTATGTTAAAAAAGGCAATACAGCTTCTATCAGCATTTCTCTCTCTTGGGATGCTCATCTTTGAAAGCCAAGCATCATACTATGAGGAAGCTAGGCATTCACATGGAAATATGTGGCCCCAGTGAGGTGTCAGCTGAGAGCAAGCATTGCATCAACTGCCAGACATGCAAATGGGTTAGCCTTCAGATGATGCCAGCCACCAGCCTTCAAGCCATGCCAGATGACACAAAATAGAGCAAAGACCAGTTGTCCCCACTGAACACTATGTAAATTGCTGGCTTATGAGAAAAATAAATATGTGGTTGTCTTAAGCAACTAAGCTCTGTGTGTTTTGTTACAATAGCAATGGATAAATGGAATACCCAGTGACTTTGGATAACTACTGCAGGGAGCAGGGAGCTTGCTCCTATTCCATATGAAGCAACCCCTCATATAAAATTGTTCTTTTCCGGTTTAGGAGGAAGGTGGACACTTAAGCTGTCTGAAAACCTATAGAGAGTTGCCTGGTGGGGACCTGACTGCTTGAATGATGATAAGAAAAGTAAGTAAGGATCACATTTAGGGTGTTATAATTGTAGTCAGGGGAGGAGAGGCACACATAATTGTTAGCAAAATTGGTTTGCTTTCAGGTTTGCAACATAAATGATGCAATCCTATGTCATTCCCCACTTATAGTTTGGTCCCTAAGATCCCTGGTGATGGTGCACATATAGTGCCCCTAGAATGGTGCTAAGTGCCATATGGGGTAAAAACCTTTGTCATTTTCCTGCTGGATCCTTTTTTTTCACTATCTACCTTACCACTCTTTCCAGGTGCATAGACGCCTCTTATTCAATGTGTCAAAAAATCAAACGCATTACCTCTCCTCTGAAAATTGCTTTACATTCTGCCTTTTGGAGCTTAGCTAGTGACATTATCCTCTTCTCAGTTGAAGAGCAATTTGGGGTTACCTTTGCTTTTTCCTTTCCCTTCATCTTTCCCCACTCTAGCCAAATGAGAACTAAGTCTGATTGATTCAATTTCTGAAATGCTTCTCAGGTACTTTCCTTTTTCTCCATTTTAACTGGAGAGCACAGAGAAGCTTAGAGAAGTTAATTTCTTTTGCCTAGAGCTATATGGTTTGTATCTGGTGTGTCCAGTGCACTTTTATGGAAGAGAAGATGTAGAGAATTAGGAATTTTTGTGTATTTTTGGTTGGATCATACTTTGGTACAATTTCTAAGGTGGACAATTTGGTAATTTCTATCAAAATTTGAAATGCACATGGCTTTGACCCCAAAATTTCACTTCTATGTTTTATCCTACATGTTTAGTTTAACATTTACATATTCATTTTTATGAATAGTTATTCATTGCAGCACTGTATATAATTGTAAAAGATGAGAAAGTACCTAAATGCTCATTTAATAGGTGACTGGTTAAATAAATAATGATACATTCAAACAATGATAAAATGTGTACATTCATACAATACTATGTGAAATTATTTTAATGAATTAATTTATTCATTGCCTTTTTCTTCCCACTACAGAATAAACTCCCTGAGACCAGGTCCCATATGTATCTCATGTTCTATCCAATATCTGGCTCAAGCCTGACATGTAGATGCTCAGTGGGTATTTGCTGAATGAATGCCTGAATGGTTAGGTGGATAGATGGATTTAGAGGCCAGGAGGACAGAGGTTTGGATACTGTTAGCGTATAAATGATGATTGAAGCAATAAGAGGAGAGGAGATCATTTGAGGATAGTGAGGAGATGAGAGTCAAGCACAGAACCTATCAGATGTCCCATGATTTCACTCTCCAACCAGCTTTATCCTAACTGGATTTGAACAAAATCTCTGCCTTCCCTTTGGGAAACAGAAGAGTGTTATACTTAAGAGCAGGGGCTCTGGGATCCACTGCCTGGGTTTAAATCCAAACCCCATAATTTACCAGCTCTGCGACCTTAATCCAGCCCTTTAACCTTGCTGAGTCTCACAGTATCCTTATATAATAGGTCTAATGATAATACCTAACATATAGAAATTTTGTGAGGGTTAAGTTAGATTATAGTCTGTGCCATCAGCAGGTGAATATGCCAAATGCCTGTGGGCAGGAAGATCACAAACTGAGGCTGCATTGCTGGCTGGGGGTTGAAATGCACCCCTGGTGCTAAAAGCAGGTCACTTAGCACAGAGAACTCTAGTGGCTGCTGTGGTTTGGGGAAGGGGCTGTGGACTTCCCATACTGCTCTCAAGTTTGGGGGGGGCACCTATTCACCCTCCTGTTCAAGCTGTGGGTGCAGCAGCCTGACCACTCTCCTCTCCTGCAGCAGTGGCTATGTTGACCAAGGCAGGCTCATCTGGGAGTGTGCTGTCATTGTGGGGAGCCAAGTCACTCAGCACAAGGTGCTTTGATGCTTGCTATGGAGTGGGTATGGCCACATAGCTATGGGCTGCTTGAGCCAAAATTACTTCCTGGGATGCTAGGAGTGGAGGAGGTGCAGAGTAGGTGTCCAGAGGCAGGGATGCCAACTCTCTGATCTCTCACGGCACTCCCCCGTGCAATGAGAGCCTGTGTCCCATTGCTGGCCTGAGGCACCCAGGTGTGTGTGTGTGTGTAAACCCCTTACCCTTTCCCTGGGCTCCAGAACTCCTGGAAGTAGTTTGCAGTGATTACTCCCTTCTGTCTTCCTCTCTCTCAGCTGCTCAGTACTTCCTGGTGGTGTTCCCAGACTCCACTGGTGTCTATCCCTGGGATCCACTTCTGAGCAGTAATCACTCTCTGCTCTCCTCAGTTCAATCCTCAACTCTTCTGCTAGGACAGTCTGACAAGATTTATCTCTAGTTGGCCATCTTGGCTTCTTCTCCTCTATTCTAATTATTAAGAATAGGATTTAAATGCATTAGCCCAAGTGAGAATGATTGTAATAAAAATGCAGGAATTTTTGTGGTACTTTATGATTACTGAGGTGCCTTTGCATTTATCAATTTATTTGATTTGCACAACAAACTAACATCTGAGATACCGTTGTCCTTATTTTTTTAATGTCCCATGGCTAAAAAAATGGCAAACTTGGACAAGAACCTAGATTTTATATTTCCCAAGTCCAGCAGCCTTTCAGACTGAAGAATCAGAAGGAGACTATCAAGTACAAAGATTTAGAACTGACATTCATTCATCTTGGATAAAACAGACTTATCCCTGAAATGGTTGGATGCCAAGCCTTTGAATTGTATGTATCCTAAAAATTTCCAGCATTCAGTGAAGAATGTCACTCTGAAATGGCTTATTTGTACAGCAACATTGGATCAGTTGAAGTTAATCTTTTCCATTTCTTCATTCAACAGGTATTTGTAGAGCTTTGTGATAGATACTGTGTGGGATACAGAGAAGTACAATTTATAGATTTTGCCCTTTAAGGTTTTATTGCTTAATCTGAATGAGAAGAGGACAAAGAAACACAGTGTGAAACTGTAGCTTGGTGGAACAGAATCTGAATTTTCAGTCCCTGTGGTTGAAGTTTAGGAAAAATCATATGAAATATGGACCATATTTCCTCTTAATCAAGCGAGCATCACTTGGAAGGAAATCATTAATTGTTGCTTTCCTGTCTTGGATTGGCTAGTTCAGTGTAGGGAGGAGATGGTTGAAGGTACAAGGGAATGTTTCTTGTCATGTATTATGACATACAGTGCCTGTGTGTGGTACTGGAAGGTGGAAGAAACAAGACTGGGTAAGCCCACCCAGGTCGCTGCTTCCCAACCCCACTTTGACTTTCAGGGGTAAGAAAAAGGCAACTAATTTCTACACTAAATAATCATTGACTGAAGATTTCCTTTGAATAAGGCAAAGTGATAAGAGTCTGGAAAGATACACACAAGAATAAGGACTTCTCCTTGCCCTCAAGCTGCTCTTGAGTCAGACTGCCTGGGTTTGTATTCCGTTCCTACCATTTAGCATTTGTAAAATCTTGGGCAAGTAACTTCGCTGCTCTGTGTCTTGGTTTCCCAACCTAGGAAATGGATGTGATAATGGTGAGGATGATATGAACAAATCCATGTAAATCCCATAGCACTATGCCAGGCATGTAATAAGTATGCAATAAAGATTAGCTCTTATTATTGGTAGTGTATAAAAGCATACAGGAGTGCTATAGTCTCAATGTGTGTGTCCCCCCAAAATTCATATTGGGGGTTGAATTTCTAACCCCCAAGGAGATAGTATTAAGAGGTGGGGACTTTGGGAAGCGATTAGGTCATGAGGGAGGAGTCTCATGAATGAAATTAGTGCCCTTATAAATGAGGCCCAAGAAATCTCTTGCCCCTTTCACTATGTGAGGACACAGTTATAAGGTGCTCTCTATGAACCAGAAAGCAAACCCTCATCAGATACTAAATCTGCTGGTGCTTTGATCTAGGACTTCCCAGCCCCTAAACTGTGAGAAATAAATTTCTGTTGTTTATAAGTCACCTAATTTATGGTATTTTCTTATAGCAGTCCAAACAGACTAAGACAAGGAATTATGCTTCCTTTTAGGGTATAGAAAGTTGGAATAAGCATCACTTAAATTTTAACAATAAAAGCCAGCTAAAGTACAAAATCCTGTTTTTACACTCACTCAAGAACTGAGGTCACAGAGCAAGCAAATGGTCTGAATTTTAAGAAGGAAGAGGTCCCTTCCCAGACAGACTGGACCTGTGGACTGTCCCCTCTGTGATGGCACACAGGAAAAAAGGAGGCTTCTATATAAATAAGAATAAATCAACTAATATTTTAATAAATTTCTTTAAGCTGAGTATGAGGTAGCATGAAAGAAGAGAACCCCATGGACCCCTGATACAAGGGGCAGTTTGCACCCATTTGCAGGCTTTTTTCCATTGACAGTCACCAGGTGCTCATAAGAAAGTTTGGGGGCAGAGCAAGAGACCAGAGAGCACCATCCTCACTGCAGCAGGTATGGAGGATGGGATTAGCCACAGAGTTAAAAGCACAAAACCAAACCCTCTTGCCCAGAACCATATATTTTGTAGAGCCAAACACTTAAACTGTTGGGGAAGGCAGTGCCCTATAACTCTCAGGGAATGCATAAAGACTCATTGTTGCTACAGGGAAAGGCAGACACTTAAGAGATCAGGTCTAACTACATGAGCATATTTCCAGCCTCTGCTGCATGACATTTGCTAGGTTGACTCGACCCCTGATACCAATAGACTGACCAAAGAAGAGGCATGTCCATTTCCAGGCAGAAATACTATTAATCTTATTGTTCTACACAAAACATCTGGCATTCAATATAAAATTTTGAGACACACAAAAAAGCAATTAAAAAACTCATTGCCGAAAGACAAAGCAATCAACAGAACCAGACTTAGAGTTGACCAAGATGTTAGAACTGTCAGTCAGGGACTTCAGAGTACTTATATTTATTATGTTAAAGTATCTAGTGGAAAAGGTAGACAACCTACACGAACATATGGGAAAGTTTAGGAGAAATGGAAACTATAAGAAAGAATCAAATGGAAATGCTAGAAACAAACAAAAAAACCCCACATAAATCATATATAAAGAACTCCTTTGATGGGTCATCAGTAAACTTGACACAGCTGAGGAAAGAATCAGTGAACTGAAGATAGGTTCATAGGAATTACCCAAACTTCAATGTGATGAGAAAACAAACATAACAGAATATCCAAGAGCTATGACATATAGTTTGGAATTTGTTTAACTGAAATCCCAGAAAAAGAAGAATAAAGCAGAAGAAATATTTGAAGAAATGATGGCTGATAATATTCCAGAAATGATAAGACATAAAGCTATAGATCCAGGAAGCTCAGAAAACTCCAAGCAGGATGATAACAATAAACACCCCTGCTCAATAACAAAAACTAGAGAAACCCAAGAACAACAACAAAAACAAACACAAACGAGCCGCTTTCAAATTGCTCAAAACCAATAGTAGCAAGAAAATATTGAAAACACCCAGAGAAAAAGGACACATAACATACATTGAAATAAAGGTAAGAATTATAGCTGACTTCTTTCAGAAGATACACAAGTTGGCAGGCACTAGAGTGTCACATTTTTAAAAGGCAAAAGCCCCAACAAACCATGACCACCCAGAATTTTATACCCAGTGAAAGGAGCTTACAAAACTGAAAGTAAAATAATGAATAATGTTTCAGATAAACAAAAACTGAGAGAATGTATTACCAGCAAACCTGTGCTACAAAAAATGTTAAAAGAAAGTTCTTCAGGCATTAGTGATAGGACACAAGGCAGAAACTTAACTGTAAGCAAAATAATAAAGAGCTCTGAAGTTGGTAAAATGAAGATAAATGGAAATTGCATTTTTATTTTTAATCATTCTAAAAGATAATTGATTGCCTAAAGCAAAAATAGTAATAATGTATTTTGGGATAAAATGTATGTAAGGGTAAAGTAAATATCAATGACATTACAGAGGATGGGAGGAAAGAATTGAAGAGTACTGCTGTAAGATTCTTACATTCTATATGAAGTAATATAATATTATTTGAAGGTAGACTGATAAATTCTAGGATAGCCACTGAAAATATTAGAAAAAGGTATAAATAATAAGCAAACACTGGAGGTAAAATAGAATCATAAAAAATACTCAGTCCAAAAGCATGGACATGTAAAACTCATGATGCTTTGGGGGGAAATGGTGAGAAGTCTGGTAAAGTTGTTAAATGTATAGAAAGTGTGGAGTGAGCATGGAGTGTTGGGTTAAATCTAGAAAGGCATATGGGGGCTTGATTATAAAGAACTTTATAAACTAATCTAAATTAGTGATGTATCTTTTGAACAGTTAATAAAACAAAGCTTCTCTTCCACCAACTTTGATAAAGGTTTTTCAGCAAAACTGGTTTTGTGGTGCTCCTTAGATTCCATTTCTTTAAATGATAGATGTGGCTCATGATAAGCTTATGAGGTTCACAAAGATGCTTGAATGCTATTCTCTTCAGAAAGTAATGTTATTTCAAACTTTTGGAGAAAGGGTAGCTTAATCAGAGGTGTGAAACTTATTTACAAATAGAAACCAGTCACAATATGTAGGGGGTATTTATTTGTTGCTCACCTTGTGTCCATCCTTCAGTCTAACTTTTTATGGTGTATCACGATATTCCAAGCCATGTGGTTTGGATGGCAGGGGCCTGCCTCTCAGCTGCAGGGACAGGCTCTGAAGGCATAAGACAATCAGCACATCCTTCACCCAAGGTCATAGTGATTGGCTCTGGGATGAACACATACTCCAGGTTAGACCAATCAAGAGAAGACCACATTCTGGGATTTTAAGTTATCCAGTGAGCAGATTATTTCCTTGTGAACATGGAAGTTTCTGGCCACTACCAGGAGAAAGTGTACCTGATAATAAAACCCCATTCTGAGGTTTAAAAAGTTGAGAAATGTTGAGAGTCTGGGATTGCAATGAGACCCGGGTAAAACCTCTCCTGAAGCTTGATCTCTTAATCTAATACACCATCTTTTTTATTTAACCAGATTGAATATGTCTTTGCAACTAAAAGTGTTCTGTGTGTACAACTGGTAATTTCAAATAATTAGTTTTTCCTTCATTCTAGCTTCTTTCCCTTGTTCAAAATCCTTCTAGAATTTTCCTGCCCTTCACCCTTCTTAGATATCATTTCTAGCTTTCTTTTGGATAAAAGGTCAGTGGTCTCCCCATTTTCTCACAGGTGTCACTTATTCCAATTGACATTTACACTTGAGTAAACCTTAAACTTCTCTGACCTTTTTTAAAAGCTAGATTTTAAAGAGATATTTTCTCTGTTTTAAAACAGTGTATTATTATTGCTTTTCTTTGTAAAAGGCCACATTGATCCTTCCAGATTTTTTGGCTGCTTTGTGTGACCATTTAGACTTTCTTTTCCCTCTTAAAAATGGGGTTCTGCTTCTTTCTTTTCCCCTGCAGTGTGGGATGCAGATGTTTTGTAGGCACATGGGAGCTACTTCACAGGAAGTTTAAAAAATATTTAGCCATTTTCACACACCATTCTTAGTCATGTGAAATAAATAAGAGAATAAATTAGTCCTTAAATATTCCATTTAGTGTTGAAAATGAAAAACAACAGATGTAGGTATTTGAGTGGGATAAAATATCGCTAGATAGAAGTATGAAGTCTGGCCTTGTTTGCAAATTCAATTCAGTTTGAGAAAGATATGTTGAGTTCTTCCCTTCGACAACTTTTGGTAATCCTCAGGCAAAGGCAGAATAAGACATAGACTCAGAGTCCACCTGTCAGGGTTAGTCCTAAGAAAATTTTTGGCTCATCTGTCTGTAAATGATTCCAAATTCCTCTTTCCACTTGGGGATGGTGTTTCTCATTTGACTTCTTGTTCACCGTTTAGCTTAATCAAGCACTTCCGATAGGCCCTTCTCTTTCAACGCCACCTTAGGTTGAGTCTACTGCAGGCATGATGCCAAATGCTTTACTCACTTATTTAACTCTTACAACAATCTGTGAGATGGGCATGATCAGCATATGAGGAAACTGAGGTTTGGAAGGTTAGGAACTTGCCTGGGGACCTTCAGCTCATGAGTAATGGAGCTGAGATCCAAACTTACGTTTGTCTGAATGCAGAACCCATGAGCTTGACCTTGGCCAAGAAGTCCCTTTCACTTACAGTGATGTGTGGAAGCCTGATAGGGAAAATGCATCTGAATTATTATATTAAACATTTTTTAATGGGATAAATCTATAAGTCCAGGGAATCAATCTCACTTGGATTAATTTCATGCTGTTGTAATGGTCCACTGGGGAACCGTGAAGGGTTGGCTGATACTCCTACGATCACAATCTGTTGGGGCCACCATCCTCCCCTGGGTTGTTCATGTTCTTAGAAACTCTTTGGGTACTGTGAAGCCTTCCCCTAGTGTTTAATGATTGTAAAGTCTTTTCTCTAACGTTATTTGCTGTTATACATAGGGTCTGTTGCTCGCAAGATATTTTCTATATAAAAAACATATATTATATGATATATTTATATGTCATATAAATGAATATATTTGGTTATTCCTATATGTTATATATTAGGTTAGGTATATTATATATTAAAATATATATAACATATAATATCTGACATATATATGTACTGTATATTAGGTTATAGATCTGACTTAGTCTCCACAGGAACCTCTAATCTCCAGCTTTCCTCATATTTAGGATCCCTTTGACATCTTTTTCTGGTAAGTTTTAATATTTATTTATTTATTAATTTAAGAATATTATGGGGGTGCAAACATTCTGGTTACATGTATTTTTTTTTTTATAGTTTGAGTCAATGTTCTAAGTGTGCCCATCACCCAGATAGTGTGCATTGTACCTGGTAGGTGTGAATTTACCCAACCCTTCCCCTCCACCTGCTTGATTTCTGTTGAGTTTTACATCTATATGTGCACATGAGTGTTGATGGATTAGTTCCAGTTTAATAGTGAGTACATGTGGTATTTGTTTTTCCATCCTTGCGCTACTTCACCTGCAAGAATGGTCTCTAGTTCCATCCAGGTTGTTTCCCCTTTGACATCCGCTTTCTTTTCTTTTCTTAATACCCTCAGGACTCTGAGAGATCTTAGGTTCCCAAGCTGCTTGCATCTTTCATTGACTTGCTAGCAGAAGCTTTTCATTCTCTCTTACTCACAGACATCTCCCTCCCTCCCCTCTCCATTCCTCTATGTCATTGTCACTAGTCAATACCTTGGTAAGTTTTGGCTCATAAAGTCTTCACAGCCCCCTTTCATGACGTGCTTGCTGGTGGAGGTGCTTGTGCGGTCCTCTTGGGTCTCTATCTACTATTTAGCTCTGAGACACATGCAACAGAATCCCTCAGAGCAGAAAGTCATGCTGCCAGAATGACCCTAGGCTTGGATCCTCGGGCTGGGGAAGACTTAGATCCTTTCGCACTTGCTGGGTCTCACCTTTTCCATGTAGTGTGGATGGATGGAGTTGTTTTTTTTTTTTTTTTTTTTTTTTTTGAGACAGGGTCTCACTCTGTCACCCAGGCTAGAGTGCAATGGCATCATTATAGCTTGTTGTAAGTTCAAACTCCTGGGCTCAAGTGATCCTCCCGTCCTGGCCTCCTACCCAGCTAATTTTTCTATTTTTTTTAGAGACAGGGTCTTGCTCTTGCTCAGGTTGGTCTCCTACTGAGCTCAAGCAATTCTCCCACCTCAGCCTCCCAGCTTGCTAGGATTACAGGTGTGAGCCACCGTGCCCCCTGTGGGTGGAGCTTTAATATCCAGGCTTTAAAAACTTAAAACTGAAACCTAAAAACTGTGGAGTTAATAGCCACAGTGGAGCTCTTTCCAGGTGCCATTCTGTGGAAAGGGGATGGTTTGTCCGCCCTTCAGGGTTATCAAGCCACCCTTCAGCGTTCTGGCTCTTTCTGAGGTGGGAGCATTGGGTACGATAGAAGGAAACTCTTCTTGGACTAACTTTATGCCAGGCTAGTAACATGGTGCTTGTCGTCATTAGCCCAGAGGAAACTTTGAAACTTTGTCAGTCCCTATAGCAGGAATCCTTTGAATGATGGGAAGACTGATTCCCACTGAGAAAACCCCACTCACCTGGCTTGACATGGGAGGTTTATTCTTGTGAACACCCTCCTTCCAGGGAGAGGGGAACTCAGACAGACAGGTCAGCCCTTTACTCCGGGTATGTTCAGAGACGGGGTATCAACCCATGAAGGATCAACTCATTAGTGCTCAGATTTTTACCTTTGTGATACTTTAAATGTTCTTCAAGTTTGTCTAAGAAATCCTCCTATTAAATATTCACTCGATCTGACTTAAGATCGTAAGATATCTTTTTTAAATTTGACCTTTGAAAACAATGTCCTGAGTTAGGTTCCGTGAGGGCATTGCTGGACAATGGTGGTGGGGGTGAATATTTAACCAACAGGCCCTGGTTTGTGTTGAAAGCTAAGTTATCTCCTAAGCTCGATATGTAGAAAGACACCAACCAAGGGAACAAATAACGCAGAGAGCAAGCTATTTCTGGAGGGTGTTTTAAAAATCATTTTATCCCACGACAGGGGTTACAGTGAGAGAGAATGTCTTCATACTGTTGCCTTCATTAAAACAAAGCACGAGAGAAGAAAAATATTGCTGACGTCAATCACGACATGCTACTCTGACTTAATGAGAAAACTGCATTTCTAGTAGTAATGATTATTTTGTTCGCCTTCATGCAAGAAGTGTTATTGAGTGTTCTCTAGCTCTCCAGGGAATCACTTATAAAGTGAGGTATTTTGCACAATGGGTAAACCATAAATCTTGTTGACCTTCTTGCAGTCAGAAGCATTTAAAGGCATATCACTCCCTTTTTCTTGAAAAAAGTCACCTCTCAGTTATTAAGTTACTACTGGACACCTGGCTCCACCATCCAATACAAGTAATGTGGCTTCTTCTGGCCAATGGTGACAGACTGATTTTTAAGGAGTCACAGAATTTTTTAGAGTGATTGTCGTTATGAGTCCTACTAGATGAATTTGACTTACCAGATGGTTTACCAAAATAATTCAGATGCTAATAATGATTGTACATTTTCCCACTATGAATAGGAGAAACAGATAATTCACATCTGCCATCAATTTTAATTTCTTCAAGTGGAAAAAGGACATAGATATGGACCTGATGGTTAGCTCGTTGAGGGCAGGGATCTGTAACTTATCTTTTGTATCCTTAGCACTTAACATTTACTTATCCATTTAATAATTATTTCATCCAACAAATACTTACTGAGCACCTACTATGTGCCAGCTACTGTTCTAGGTGCTGGGGATATAGCAGTGGACAAAACATAAAATCTTTGCTCTAATGGAGCTTGTATTCTAGAGGGAACATAAAACAAAAATATAATAAATAGGTATGAAGAAGGAAAAGGGCAAACAAGGGGAGAGAGAATGGACATATCAGCAGAAGGGACATATCAGTGTGTGCACATGTGTGCTATTTTATGTTGGTGGCTTCTATGAAGTGGTGTCATTTAAACAGAGACTGAAAGAAGTACAGAAGACAGCCATGTGGCTGACAGCCGTGTGGGAGGAGAGTTCCATGCAGAGGGAACAGCTAATGTACAGGTTTACAATACAGGGGATGGCAAGAGGGGACTGGAGTGGGGGAGAGACAGAGAGGCAAGACAAGAGTTCAGAGGTAGTGGGGAAGAGGGCAGTTCACCCAGGGACATGTAGGTCAAGGTTAGGGGTTTAGCCTTTATTCTGAGTATAACGGAAGTCTTGGGGATGGAGAGATGAACAGCGGAGTGACATGAGCTGATTCATATTTCAGAAGTATCTCCGGCTGCTGAATGCAGCGTAAAAGGGTATTTCCTTTCTTGGGAAAGCTGCCGGGAGGGTCTTGCAATAGTTCCAGTGGGAGATGATGGTGAATTGCTGGTGGTGGTATTATTTTTTCAGACAGTAGAAACAGGAATGGCTTCTCAGAGGCTCCAAATGTTAGAGTGATACCTTAAAACAATTTTTTAAAAATTAAAAACCAGACTCCTTTATATTCTGCTAATATTGTCTGTCCATTGTGTGTGTTATTTGAAAGAGACTTTCTGAACCCTTGTCTCCACATTTTTTTTAAGTAAAAAAGTTTTAACATCGCTGCATTCCCCTTTCCGAGCTTTGCTCAAAGCTTTGCAGCAAATTATCTTTCCTCTACGCGAGTGCTTCTCCACCTGCCTAAGGCTGACCATTTCCCACCCTTGTTTCGGATGGAGCACAAGCCAAGATGGTTTTCACCAAAAGTGCTTTTTCAGTTCCATCAGCATCTTTGATGATCATCATTAATAACGTCAGCTCAGCTCTGGAAACAGTTTGGGAAGTTAACCAGTTGATTTGCTTTCTCTCTCATTTTCTGATTGCCGTAAAGGCACCGTAGCTGGAGGGTGACAGAGGTCTTTTTAAGGGGCAGCTGACAATTTAGAAGTATGGGTAATGCAGCGAGGAGTTTGAAGGTTGTAGCTACCCTGGTCTCAATTACAGTGGCATTGCATCGCACAGGGTTTAATTTAGGGTGGTGGTCCTCCAATTTGTGTGCTTCAGAACCACCTGGCGGGCTTCTTAAAATACAAATTGCCGGACCCCACCCTGGGAATTTCAGATGCAGTCCGTCTGGGGTAGGGTCTGAGAATTTGCATTTTCACAAGTTTCCAGGTGGTGCTCATGCTGGGGACCAGACTTTGAGAACCACTGAACTAGGGAAATTCACCTCTGTGGGGAGAGGGGCGGGGAGCGAAAGAGAGAGGGTGATGTTAAATCGTGCGGGCAATTCTGCATGCCATGTCCTCAGACAGCACCTGTCCTGAGCGAGCGTGCCGTGGAAGATGAACTCCTCAGACTAGCGCCAGACAGGGCTCAAAGAAGTAGAAGGTAGAAGCCATGGTCTTTGTCTTTGAGAAGCTCATAATCTAATTGACGCTAAAGAAGAAAATGGCATTAATTCTGACATACACCCCTACCAGAGGGTAAATTGTCCCTAGCATTGGGTCAAAGGAAGTAGATGGATGGATGGAGAGAGGCGTCTTCAGCCAGGCTACCCAGCACGTGATGGAACGGGGAGGACTATAGGGATGAGAGGACTGGGCAGTTAGGAACCTGGATGTCTAGAGGAAAAAGACCAGTTTTGGGAGACAAAAGAAATGAATTACAGAAACTGACCAAATGGAGAGGAAGCCTTGGACCATGGAAAGGACCCTGGACAGTATAGATTGGATGGCCAGTCATAGCTAATGTGGGACAAAATAGCTTCTTTCAGGAAGGAGTATGAAGATGTGCCGGAGCACCTGGTTGAATAAGAGGTGCCCACATGTGTGCCTCGGGGTTCTCTTTTTGCTAAAACAGACATTGCCTTATGCATAGGAACAAGTAGCCATACACTCTAAGTAGTTATGCTTTTAGACATTAAAGAAGAAGCATCTTTTATGCAAACCAAAGGCAAAGGTATAAACGTTAACGTTCTATGAAAAGGCTGCAGCATCTGAGTGAAGGAGGTGTGTTGAAGGCTTTCATTTTTATTTATTTATTTCTAGTCTCCAGTATTGTGATTTGGAAAACTGACTTTCACAACAGGCAAAAGATGGGCTGAGAATTCTAATAATATTCTAACAATATATATTCACCTTGGGTTCTAAAGTACAATAAAATAATGAGGACATTTGCCAACCTTCTGCGCAGCTCCTAGAATTTCTGAAGACACGGAGAATTTTATAATAGGTACTGTAAGTAAACAAATAATCCCCTAAATAGCCCCCTAAATTATTTTAGGGCAACAGCCATGTAAATGGTGTAACACAAGAAGTTTAATGACAATAGCAAACGTTTCAATAATATAATTGTTAGAGAGAGACACACAGGAAGCGTCATGTGTAGCGAAATGCTGTTATTTTGAGCGTCTGGGTGCAGATGGGTGGAGGAGAAAAAGTGTCCACACGGAGGGAGGGGAAAGCCTTGGGTTTTATAGAGGGCTTCTCTGGAGGGGAGTGAGTACCTGGGCCAGAACAGCCGCTGCAATAAAATTTTTTTTAAACAGTCAATTTCTGGGACCTCTGAATCTGTCTCATCCTGCAGAGATAAGGGAGGGGGTAATTTCGTCCTTATCAGGGGGGTTAGGAATACCAGCGTCACGGGCTGCAGCTGTCTCTGGACCCTCCAGACTCCTGTGGCTATTCTTTTACAAGCCTAAGTTTTTTTTGTTTTTTAACAAGCCTAAGTTTTCCATTAACTGCATCTGTCCTATATACTTCTCAGGTTCCCACCTGGAACAAACCTAACGATAGTAATAGATGTGATCAACATTTTGAAGTGCTTATTCTGTACCGGGCACTGTGTGTGTTTGTGTGTGTATGTGTGTGTGCATGCACACTTGCTCCTTGGTGTGAATGCACACTCACATAAAACTTTAAAAAATAGCTTTATTGAGATATAATTACATATCATAATATTAACTCAGTGTACATGTACAATTTAGTAATTTTAGTAAATTAATAGAGTTGTGTAACCCTCAACCCTAGTTGTGCAACACGATCTAGTTTTAGAACATTCTCACCACTCCAAAATGTTCTCTTGTGCTCATTTGCTGTTAGTCCTACTCCCAGCCCAAGACTACTTTATTCCCTGACTCTATGTATTTGCTCTTTCTGGACATTGCAAATAAATGGAACCATACAATATGTGGTCTTCTGAGTCTGACTTATTTCACTTAGCATAATGTTTTTGAGACTTATCCATGTTGTACCGTGTTTCAATAGTTCATTTTTATTGCCAGTAGTATTCCATTGTATGGATATACAACATTTTGTTTGCCCGTTCACCAGTTGATGGTCACTGGGATCATCATTGTTTCCTGTTTGGCGTTATTATGAATAATGCTGCTAGGAACACTCCCTTACATGCCTTTGTATACACACAAAAGTTTAGTTGTCCCAATCACCCTATGGTTTAGTATCATTGTAATAAATTTTGCTCCATAAAATGAAGCTGAGTTTCAAAAAAATGTTACGAAACTTGCCCAAGGTGATAAATGCAGCAGGAGTAATATTTGCAAAAATAAAGAATGTACTTTCTTCTTTTGCACTGCTGTATATTTACTGACTCCTCAGATTAGCCCTTAGTCATTCCTGCTACAGGTATTAGGAGCATTACAGAAGAAATCAAAGATAAAAGGATAAGTTAATCAGCTTCTGATACTCAAATAAGATTTACGGACAAGACAGTAAAATTAAAGGGAGACTCTGGGAGGAGGTGTTTAGAGAGAGGGAAAGGGAGGAGCATAGGAATTTACTTACCTTTTAGTATTTTTAGTATATCTAGAAGACAACCTGGAAGATTTAGATCATAGTTTCCTCTATGGAATAGAGAAGAAACCGCTTCCACGTGTTGGCTCGGCTATGTGGCTTGCTGCCTAGATTAGAGGCGGATACACAAAGTCTGGTGAGAAAGGTAGAAGCCTGCTCCTTCTGAAATCTCTACTATGGACTTCAGGCTGGAACAAGAGGGGATTATGGGATTAATTGACACATAAACAAGGTCGGGGGCTTTAGATTCAAGGCACATTCAGGGATCTGGGCAGAGATTGCCTCTGGGCTGCCCTGCTCCCAACTGGGAAACAGCTGCAACAGAGGACCCTTGGCTGCCCGGCATGGTTAGGCAGAGAGAAGGCCAATGGTTACCTTTGCTGAGCTGTGGGTGTAGAGGGCAGCCAGGTGTTCGTGCATGCTTGAGAGAGTGGATCCGGTGGGAGGAGGTCTGCAGGACATGGGCACTGCCTCACAGGCAATGTGGGCGACTGCCTGTTTCTAAGTTTTGCATGTGAGATATGACTGAAACTCAGTAGCTTTAGCGAGAGCTGTAGTGAGACCAAGTCTGCCAGAGAACCTCTCCAGGTTGTCATCAAAGCCAGATTTCGGGGTGTGTCAGACAGCAGCAGAACACTGAGGGATGGGACCAGTAACAACTATGACGTCCTTAACCAGTTGGCTCATAACCGAAGGCTGGCATGAGACCAGGGGTCCTCAAGGCAAGTGAAGTATCTAGGTCACAAAATTTAAAGAAGTGCTCGCTCTCAGGTTTGTGCCAGTGCCTCCTAAATTCTGCATCCCAAGCACCTCACTGGCTAGACCCTTGTCCTAGCCCTGGTTACAACACTACTGGGACACCTCCCATTTTCCTGGTCTTGGAGAGGAGCAGGGGATGGGGTGCAAATCTAGGACCGAAGTAGTTTATATTTAAAGCGCATGAGCCTTACCTAAGGAATTTTAAATCATTGTGTCAGTCTAGGTTTGCCAGAGTAGACCATATCTAGGTTTTATTGTTTGTTTGTTTGCTCATTTCCCGCCGCCCAGGGGGTGAAGGCGTGTGTGAAAGAGCAGGTCTGTTAGGGAGATAAATAAAGAAACACCATTTCCTTGGCGCTGGGGAGAGCAACCTGAATGGATTTGTGACCTATTTACATACCGCTAGTGAGTCATGGGGCTGGGATTTGAAACCAAATTTGCATGACTCTGGAGCCCATTCTTTCCACCTCTCACTGTTCTTTGGAGATAATAATAATGACGATGGCTCACATGTTCCGATGCCAGTGATGTGCTGGCACTGTTCTAAGTGCTTTCTGTGGATTAACCCATTGAATCTTCACAACACCCCAGTTGGTAGGTGTGATCCTCATTTTACAAAGGAAGAAACTGAGACACAAAGAGGTGTGGTAACTTCCTCAAGGTCACACAGCACATCAACGGTGGGGAGCCAGGTGCTGGCGGAGCCCATGCTCAGAACCACATTAGCATGAAGACAGTTGACTTAGATGACACCGTCTTACGTAGGGCACTTTGCGCTTTTCCAAGAGCTTTCACAGTGTGGTCTTATTTCTTCCTCATGACGAGCTTAGCAGTTAAATGGGGCAGGAGGTAAAATTGCCAGTTTATACGTGAGGGAACAGTGATGCCAACAGCAGCTGAGGAACGGCATGGGGGCCCGAGCATGCCAGGGACAGTGGGGGACTGAGTGTCAAGTGTGTGGAGGGAGCGATCGTGGGGCACCCTGAATGTCACGTCAAGGAGTTTGGCTGGGAAAGTCAAATACAGAGAGAGGAGAGACGGAAAAGAAAAGATGTTGAAGGCAGACTTGAAGTGGACAATGTTTTTAATAATTATTTCTCAATCGGCTTCGGTCTGGGTCCTATAAAAGAAAACAAAAAAGCTGCTGAATGTGTCAGCTTTCTTTGAAGTCCCATAACTCTATTCTTCTTGCCATTAATTCTCATTAAAGGTTGGTTGAACCCAAAGAGAATGTCAGTTTTGCTAATTACTAAAGATATTTAAGGAATAATCTCCATCTTACAGTGTTAGACGAAGCAAATAAATAGCAGCGGAGATTGATTAATGACCAAAGCAAACCTGAGGCAATCAATCTCAAAAGTCATTTATTTCAGAGTATTCAATAGAGAATTGTTTTCTAAAAATGTGATGTGAGATCGTTTTGGGTAATACCTAGAATGAATATTTTTATTTTTAATAGTTATAATTTATATTTTATTAGAAGAGTATTGTTTTTCTATTTATGGGAATTATATACTTAAATCTAAGTTTAAAAGTCAAGTTGATTTAAAGAAAATAGTACAGGTAGTATATGAACATCACAAAAATCACAAAGAAGGTAGGCAAATGACTGATGTTGGGGGAATGATGTGCTAATGAAAAAAAGACCAACTAGTGACATAATAACTTAAAAGCGAAGATAGCAAGATGTTTTATTCCCTTCCTACTTTTACTCCCAACCTTCTTTCAGAGTTTATATATTATGGACTGTAGCAAACATTTTGCTTACATCCACTAAGTTTGTTTCACAACAGGCTGCCAGTTGTCACAAAACAACCCTTTCCTTATTCCTGAGTCACAGAACTCTGATTGTATTGGGGTGGAAGTGACTCCCAGCTAAAACACTACATGCCCAGGTTGCTTTGCAAGCAGCCACGTCATATGACTGTGTTCTGATGCAGGAGCTGTTAGGGAGAGTGTGGTGTGGAACTTCACAGGCTGGCTGCTTAAATGATGCTCACTTACCTGGGAGAAGTACCCATTCACCCTTTCCTTTTTCTCCTTCCTGCTGCCTGGGATGTCTTTGTCATGGCTGGAATTCCAGTAGCCATCTTGGTACATGAGGTAACTGTAAGAATGGAAGCCAAATGCTAGATGATGGAGCAGAAAAGGAGAAGCAGCAAGAGGCCTTTATGCCCGTGGAGCTGTATCTTCCCTTGACTGTCTACCTCAGATGTCTTTCACTGAGATACGAATAAACTTCTATCTTTTAAAACTTCCATTATTTGAGATTTTTGGTTATAACAGCCACGCTTACTGCCAACTGATCCGAGATGAAATGTCGATTTGGAACGCTTTTGGATGTAGATAACTAAACAAAACTAAGGAAGCTTAAATATAGGGGCTTGTTTTTCTAACATAAAAAAATGCAGAAGGATGTGGCTGTTCAATGACATCATATGGAGCTCAAGTTCTCTGCAGCCTTCTGTTCTTCTGCCCTTCGTGTATTGGCTTTTATCCTAATGCTTGACACCTCATGGCTATAAGATGGCTATTGCAGCTCCAGGCATCACGTCCACACAGCAAGCAAGAAGGACGTGGAAGAGTCAAAGTTTTGTTCCTCACTAGGCTTCGTTTTTTTATTTGGGAAGGGAATTTCTCTCCACCCAAGTTCCTCTAATATCACGTTATATAGAACTGTATCCTCTAGGTTTATGGTGGGCTCTACCTTCCTGAGATCAATGGATCTCTGTTAACTACTGAAATATATTGGGGTTCTGTTACTAGGGATGAAGGAAATGGGGGAGAGGCTGTGGAAAGGTCACAGACAGTGAGGAAAGTGAGGCTTGGAGGTGCCGTGACGTGACAATATTACACAGCCAGTACTAGGGAAGAACTAGGTTTTGAATGAAGCTCGAATTCCCAAACCTTATGCTTTAACCTCCATGATAAACTCTCAGGAAAATCTCAAATGTCTTAGCTTTCCTTTCTTCAAATTTTATTTTTAGACTCTCTTTGAGGGATTTTATATAAGAAGTCCTAGATTTCATAGCATGTAGAATTAGAGAGACCTGAAAGATCCCTTCCAATGTAAGCTTCTTGAGCAGCTCTAGCTAATAGAACTTTTAAAATGATGGAAATGTTCTATGTTGTGCTGTCTTAATATAGTAACCACTAGCCACATGTGGCCATTCAGGACCTGAAATAGGGCAACAGCAACTGAGGAACCGAATTTTTAATTTTATTTGATTTCAAGTAATTTTAATTTAAATAGCCACATGTAGCTAGTCGCCACTGTGTTGAATAGCACAGCCCCAGAACCTCAAAATATTGGTTCTCAAAATTCTTCTGAATGCTTAGGATCCACAAAATTTCACCCCCAAAACAGATTTTTTCCCCCAGAAAGTACTGGCTCACTGCTGTTTTGCATGTGGTAGTGCTACAGGCCAGCACAAGTAATAATATTTCATGAAAGAAGTTCAGTGTAGACATAATCATGTTATAAATATTGGTGCAAAGGATCTGCCTGCTATTAAAAAAATACTAATTTATGGAGCTCTAAGTTTATTTATAGCAAGTCAAACTTGCTTTTCTGAAGTTATGGGAGGTTAGATCTTTGGCTCAAAAGAGGAAGGAAGCTACAGCAAGCAGAGCTGGACAGCAGTGGCGTGGGTCAGCAGGTGGAAGCAGCAAGCCTTCCATTAATTCTGAGATGGCACTGGTGGTATTATGGCTACAAAAGCCTATAATGACTTTCCCCTGAGTCAGTAATAAGTTTAGATCTTACTTTCTGTGACACTGTTTAAATGCTGTATTGTGTGTGTATATATACACATACATTTTCTTTAATTAGAAATTAATTTTTTTTTTATTTCAGCATATTATGGGGGTACAAATGTTTAGGTAACATATATTGCCTTTGCCCCACCCGAGTCAGAGCTTCAAGCATGTTCATCCCCCAGACAGTGCACACTGAACCCATTAGGTTTGTATATACCCAACCCCTCCTCCCCTCTC
This sequence comes from Lepilemur ruficaudatus, assembly GCA_963574885.1. Lineage (NCBI taxonomy): Eukaryota > Metazoa > Chordata > Mammalia > Primates > Lepilemuridae > Lepilemur > Lepilemur ruficaudatus. The sequence goes on along the minus strand of CAUYRT010025282.1, from coordinate 97 downwards.
CCATCTGCCTGACACCTGCTGAATGTTATTACTATATGTGCACTTAAGTGTTGATCAGTTAAAGCCAATTTGATGGTGAGTATATGTGCTGCTTGTT
>CAUYRT010025281.1:0-91803 GCA_963574885.1 Lepilemur ruficaudatus | reverse complement strand
TCTAAAAGACCAGAAAGGAAATGCTCAATTTAAGACAAAGGTGTGAGCACTCTGGGAGATCTGGACAGGAGAATGTTTCAAGGTAAGATATGCATATGCTAGGATGCTTGAGTTAAGATGGGGCTTTCTATCTTTTAGGTGATGTTAATGCTATACCGGAATCAGGTTTGGGAAATAAACCGCACTTTATTTGGTTAACAAAACCTGCTTAGTGGGAATTTACCATTTGTGAGCATGACTCATCTGGCCTCCTTAGGAAGGAATTTTGAGCAAAAGGAAAAGATCAGAGTTCAGTCCTCAGCTTCATCTTCAGGCTTCCACCCCTCATTGTTGCAAAATGGCTGCCAAAGCAAGGAGGCTTTGTCTTGAACATCCTGGGTAAAAGAGCATGCTGCCTTCTATAACCAGGAAAGAAGTCCTGAGCTCGACAGTGACTGGACCACTACTGAACCAATTTCTGTGGCCAGGGGAATACCATATGCCAAATATTTAAGGCTTGGGTTACTTCAACCAAATACTATGGCAAAAGGATGGATTATCCAGATTGGCTAAGACTAATGAGGGCTCATGCTTGAAAGTGGTGGTGGCACCAATTCCACTCATCAGATGGCTGCTTGGAAGAGATGTCCACTGCAGAAAGCAATTGAGACATATCAATCAAGAGCCTTCAACCTATTAATTACACTCCTGGGAATTATCATAAGGAATAGATTCAAATGAAAAAAAATGATATACATCAATATTTACTTTATTTCTGATTATATGAATGATTTTATTACCTATAATAGTAAATACTGTAAGAATTTTAATGCACAACTACAGAGAAATATTTAAAGAAAGTATACTATGTAAATCAATGTTTCATGGATTACTATATAACTATTAAGAGTAATAATTATAAAGCATAAGTAATGGCATGATATATATATTACATTTTTACATTGTTATATATTATAATAACATATTGTAATTTGTAATTATACAAAATTCTGTGTATATGAATCTTGGAATGGAACATGAAAAGATGAAAACTGTCATTAAGTAGGGGAATTAAGGGTGATTTTTTTTCTCTTTTAAACTTACCTTTCATTTTTTGCAGTATTTACATAAATTTTAAAATCAAAGGGAGACAATTCAAAGACAACTGAGAAATTCCTGAGAAGTATGTGTGCTCTAAGAATAAAAAAAAGCCCTGGGAAAGCTGACCTTCAATATGCCTGCCTCTCATCATCACCAAAGCCTCTCGTTCCTTTTTGGTTTCCTTTTCCCACTTTAGCATTTCCTCCTCCACTGATCTCTATGTTTCCTATAACCTTCAGTCATTATCAGATAGGTCTTAGAAACTCATTTACCCTGAGGTTCCCTGGTGGGAGGGCTTACAGAGGGGAGTCAGGTGGGGGTTCAATGCTTAACCCAAAGAAAAAAAATAGATGAGAATTAATACTTCAATCCAGTTCAATTTTAATGATGGAAAGGAGAGGACATTTGGAAATGAAAGAGAAGAGGCCCTTCAGTACCTGTCACCTGTCTATTATCATCTAAATAGTTATTTAATTACTAACTTCAAAAAGAGATATAAATATAAATGAAAGTTACAAACTAAAAGAAAGCATAAGCCATGTACACAAATAACTATAGTAAAATTAGGAAAATAATAATTATCATTAATGGAATTACATGATATGGGAATTCAAAAGCAGAATATTATTTTTAGCTGCTGATATTAGAAGAGGCTTAATAAAGAAGGTGATAGTACTTCTAGGGCTTGAAAGATAAGAAGAATTTTATTACGCATAGATAGGGGAACAGGATTCCAGGCAGAAGTAATTTCATGGGAAAATACACTGAAGCGTTTATAAGAATAGCAAGTACTAACTAAATTTCACTGAATCTAAGTCACCCACGATTATAAGACACATTGTTACTTTATGTAACATTAAGAAAGGACAAATACTGCCAATCAACTAAGTGTTTTCTATTTACTTAGAATATTTATTCTATATTTATTGAAAGAGTTCTTTTAGAGTTTAGACATAGCCTAAGCAAAATAAAATGATTATGATATTCTTAAAACTTCTTCTCGTTAAGTCCAACTTTCTTGAGTCTTTTTGACTAAGAGCCATTGAGTTCTGTGATTTTCCACATGGTATCATCCTCTGTGCCATCAAGAGCATTGAGGATGCTAAAGGAGTGCTTCACTGTTTTCTCTAGGATTATCTTCCAAGCTGCTCATACTTATTCTGCAAATCTTGATGTTAGTGCTTTCTTGACCTTAACAGAAGACACCAGAGGATATTTGGATCAAGTTTGCCCATATGCACATGACAACTGTGTCATGAATGCAACAAAGCTGACAGTGATTGTAAGGCTTATCCCAATTTCAAAGATGTTAAATATGATGAAATACACATTTTAGAATCAATGAAATATGGAAGTTTAAGTGGTTGAAAATCCTTTATATACAATCCAGGAAAGAAAGCAGTCAGCCCTCTCCAAATCATCTTACTCAGAGCAAATGTTCTAAAATATAGCTCTGGTTATACGACTCTTCAACTCAACAACTGTCAATAGCTTCTCTCTGCCTCCAGAATAAAAGCCAAACTCCTGAAGCCTGCATTTAAGGTCCTCCATAATCTAATTGCAACCTATCTTGCCATCTTATTTTCCGTTACTCATACCCTGAACATAGAAATAGGGAAACCAGTTAGAAAACTATCATCATAGGTGTTAAGTACCTGGGGAAAGAGAGGGGAAATAGAACACTTGAAAATTATTTTTAAAGAGGGAAGTTTGAAAGGAAATAAATAGATTTCAAAAATAATCACATGGAACATATAGAAATGAAAAAGAAAATAGAATCAAAACTACAACACAATTGGTAGATTACGCAAGGAAACCGAGAACTGGGGCCAGAGTGGAGGACATCCAGGATGAATGACATTCCCCTTAGAGAAGATGGCTGCAGCACTGCTATTAGGATATTAAGCCTTAGGTCAGTGCAAGTAGAGATGTTTGAGCCTGGAATTCTTCAACTGAGCTGACATCAATGGGCTAAATTGTTCTGGGAGAATGGTACCTCATGACTACATGCAGAAGGAGAAACATATCTAGAGAAAAGCTTCTTAAATTTAGGCTCATGGGCTCCCATAATTTAAAGTCAATCAATGAACTCACAATTAAAATTATACAAAAAGCACATAAGAAGGCAAGCCACTATAAGGAGGGTCAACTAGCAACCAGGAAATACAAAAGAGCTCTAGTCACCTAATGAAACACATGTTGACGTTGTCAGCTTATACAGATGATGGAACAGTTATATAAGAATTATTTACTACTTTACAGTCCCACCAGCAGTGTATGAGTGTTCCGATTCCTCAATATGGAGATACCTTAAAGCAATACAAGTAGATCTACCATTTGATCCAGCAATCCCATTACTGGGCAGCTACCCAAAAGAACAAAAGACACTCTATAAAAAAGACATCTGCACTCGAATGTTTATAGCAGCACAATTCACTTGCAAAGATGTGGAAACAACCCAAGTGCCCATCAATACATGAGTGGATTAATAAAACGTGGTATATGTATCCCATGGAGTACTATTCAGCTATAAGAAACAATGGTGATACAGCAAGCACCTCTTGTATTTTCCTGGATGAGCTGGAACCCATTCTACTAAGTGAAGTATCCCAAGAATGGAAAAATAAGCACCACATGTACTCACCAGCAAATTGGTTTCACTGATCAACACCTAAGTGGACATATAGGAATAAAATTTATCAGGTGTTGGGCAGATGGGAATGGGGAGGAGGGGATGGGTATATCCACACATAATGAGTGTGATGCACACCATCTGGGGGATGGTCACGCTTGAAGCTCTGACTCGAAGGGGCAGGGCGGGGCAAGGGCAATATACATAACCTTAACATTTGTACCCCCATAATATGCTGAAATAAAAAAAGAATTATTTAAAGAAATAAAGGATGCTAACAAAGCTGAGCAAGTAATAAGGTATAATCTACCTGTAAGCAGGTAGATTTTGAAAAAAATAGAACTTCTTAAAATGAAAACTAAATTTTAAAAATAAAAACTCAGTAGAATATGTGCCTTAAAGGTCTGAGATGCAAGAAGTGGTGAGTATATAAAATGGCAATCACATATAAACCTAAACAAATATTGTTTATATAAAATAAAAATAATAATGTCTATTTGCGGAGTTACAAACCTTTTTGTAACTCCACAAATAGACATTATTATTTTTATTTTATATAACCAATATTTGTCAAAACATATTTTGTCAAAACGTATTTTGTCAAAAATAGCCTGCAAGTCAAGAAAGAGGTGACTATTTATATAAAATAAAAATAATAATATGTAATTTGTGGGGTTACAAAAAGGACATATAACAGTGTATAAGTGTTCCCTTTTCACTACATCCCCACCAACATCTATAGTTTTTTGACTTATTAGTAATGGCCATTCTAACATGGGTAAGGTGGTATCTCATTGTGGTTTTAATTTGCATTTCCTTGATGATTAGTGATGTTGAGCATTTTTCATATGTTTTTTGGCCATTTGTATATCTTCTTTTGAAAAATGTTCATGCCTTTTGCCTACTTTTTAATTGGGTTCTTTGTTTTCTTCTTGCTGATTTGTTTGATTCCTTGTAGATTCTGGATATTAGTCCTTTGTCAGATGTATAATTTGAGAATATTTTCTCCCACTCAGTAGGTTACCTATTTCCAGTGTCGGTTATTTCTTTTGCTGTGCAGAATTTTTTTAGCTTAATTAAGTCACATTTATTTATTTTTTTATTGTTGTATTTGCCTTTGAGGTCTTAGTCATAAATTCTTTGCCTAGGCTAATGTCCAGAAGAGTTTTTCCTACATTTTCTTCTAGAATTTTTATGGTGTCAGGTCTTATATTTAAGTCTTTAATTCTTTTTGAGTTAATTTTTGTATATGGCAAGAGATAGGGATCCAGTTTCATTCTTCTGCATGTGGCTCTCCAATTTTCCCTGCACTATTTATTGAGTAGGGCATGTTTTCCTCAGTGCATGTTTTTGCCTGTTTTGTAAAAGATCAGTTAGTTATAGGTGTGTGGTTTTATTTCTGGGTTCTCTGTTCTGTTCCATTGATCTATGTGTCTACATTTATACCAGTACCATGATGTTTTGATTACTATAGCCCTGCAGTATAATTTGAAGTTGGGTAATGTAATCCCTCAAATTTGTTGAGTTTGTTTCTGTTTTTTTGGGGGGGTGGGGTGGGGTTTGCTTAGGATTGCTTGGATATTCAGGCTCTTCTTTTATTCCATGTGAAATTTAGGACTTTTTTTCTAATTCTGTTTAAAATTACCTTGGTATTTTGATGGGAATTGTATTTAATATGTAAATCACTTTAGGCAGAAAGGACATTTTGACTATATTGATTCAGGCTGGGCACAGTGGCTCACATCTGTAATCCTAGCAGACAGGAGGATTGCTTGAGGCCAGGAGTTCGAGACCAGCCTGAGCAAGAGTGAGACCTCTACAAAGAATAGAAAAAATATAGCCAAGCATGGTGACACTTACCTGTAGTCCCAGCTACTTGGGAGGCTGAGGCAGCAGGATCACTCAAGCCCAGGAGTTTGAGGCTGCAGTGAGCTCTGATGATGCCATTGCATTCTAGCCCAAGAGACAGAGCAAGACCCTGTCTAATATATATATATATATATATATATATATATATATATATATATATAATTGATCCTGCTAATCCATGAACATGGGTTGTTTTTCCATTTGTTTGTGACATCCATGATTTCTTTCATCAGCGTTTCGTAGTTCTGCTTGTAGAAATCTTTTACCTCCTTGGTTAAGTATATTCCTAGGGGTTTTTTTTTTTGCAGCTATTATAAATGGTATTGAGTTCTTGATTTGATTCTCAGTGTGGCTGTTATTAGTGTGTAGAAATACTACTGATTTGGGTTCATTGATTTTGCAACCTGAGACTTTGTTGAATTTATTTATCAATTCTAGGAGTCTTTTGGTGGATTCTTTAGTGTTTTCTAGATATAGGATCATATCATTGGCAAACAGGAATAGTTTGACCTCCTCTTTCCCTATTTGAATGCCCTTTATTTCTTTCTATTGCCTGATTGCTCTGGCTAGGACTTCTTATACCATGTTGAACAGAAGTGGTGAAAGTGGGCATCCTTTTCTTGTTCTAGTTATTAGGGAGAGTGATTTCAACTTTACCCCATTCACAATGATGTTGGCTGTCGGTTTGTCATATATGGCTTTTATTATTTTGAGCTATGTTCCTTCTATGCCTAGTTAAGGCTTTTTATCATGAAGGGGTGCTGGATTTTTTCATATGCTGTTTCTGCCTCTATTGAGATGATCATATGGATTTTGTTTTAGTGCTGTTTATGTGGTGAATCACATTTATTGATTTGCATATATTGAATTACCCTTGTATCCCTGGGATGAAACCCACATGATTATGGTTAGTTTTTTTATTTTTATTTTTTGACGTGCTGTTGGTTTCTGTTTGCTAGCATTATTTTTTGAGAATTTTTGCATCTATGTTTGTGAGGGATAATGGTCTGTAATTTTCTTTTTGTTGTTGTCTCATTTCCTGCTTTGGTATCAGGATGATACTAGATTCATAGAATGAGTTAGGGAGGATTCCCTCCTTCTCAATGTTATGGCACAGTTTCTGCAGGATAGATACCAGTTTTTTGTTGTAGGTTTGATAGAATTTGGCTGTCAATCTATACAGCTTTAAACTCCCAAACTAACATCTTTGGCCTGGACCAGAGAGAGTGGTGCCCTTTCCAGGCAAATAGCATATGCAAGATGTGAGAGGGAGTGCCATCTGCTCACAACACTGTCTCACAGTAGCTTGTAGCAAGGCAGAAGGAATTGTCTTAGGTGTGTGTAGGAGAGCTTGGGTTCTCCTGTTCCTCTTTAGCTCGGTGGAGCTGCATAAGCTTGAATTCAGCCTGAGGGCAGGGCACTGCCCAGCATCAAACTCCCCAAATGGCACCCTGGACCTATGACCAGAGATGGTGGGGCCCTTCTCAGACAGGTTATGCTGGCAGGAAATTGTGGGGAGTGCAGTTTGCTTGAGGCTCAGTCTTATGGCAGCTGGTACTGTCCCATATGTGTGCTGGAAAGCCTGGTTTCTCTGCCCCTCCCCAGCCAGGTGGAAGCTGTAGCTGTGTCAAGCCCAAACCCAGCCAAAATGATGCCTTGGACCTGTGACCAGAAAGGCAGGGGTTCCTCTCAGGCCCCACCACCCAGGCAGTCAGCATGGATGAGAAATTGTGGAAAATGCTCATGTCTCAGTCTCAGTCTCAAAAGCAGCCCAAAGCAGGGTGGCAGAGACCTTCCCACACATGCATGGGAGTACCTGGCTCCTCTATCCCTTCTTGGAGTTTCACAGTGGCTGCGGGCATGCCCATGGTTCCCTGGTATCTAGGCTCTCAGAATGGCACCCAGCTCAAGCTGCTCTAGGCTTGGATGCCTGTGGGATTCAGCATGAGTTCCTTTTCTGGAACAACATCTTCGTGCAATCTTTAGGAAGCTCCCTATGTTAGGCCAGAGACCTACCATAGGTTGGGGGATTCTCTTGCAGTCGAGATTGTGAACACTCATCTCAGAGAGTGGAGCCCTGGAGGCTTCTCTCTTAGTGTTTCACCATATCCAGGAACTTCTCCCAGCTATTAGCCAGTCCCTGGCTGGGCCAGTTGCCCTAAAACCTCGTCTTACCAACTTTTGGCATTTCCTGTCACTTCACTGGTGAATTCTGGTGTTCTTTCCTAGATAATCTGTCCAAAATGTAAGAATCTGATTACTATTCTTTTTCCTCTCCATGGAGCAGGTACATACTACCTGTGCCTTGTTGGCTATCTTGATCCTATCCCTGTAGTATTTAATATATTTTGAAGTCAAGCAGTGTGATGCCTCTAGATTTGTCTTTTTTGTTCAGTATTGTTTTGGCTATTCAGAGTCTTTTGTGATTCCATATGAATTTAGAATTTTTTTCTATATTTGTGAAGAATGTTATTGGTATTTTGATAGGGATTGCATTAAATCTATAGATTGTTTTAGATAGTATGGTCATCTTAACAATATTAAATCTTATGATCCATGAACATGGGATGTCTTTCCATTTTTTTGTGTCCTCTTCAATTTCTTTCATTAGTGTTTTGTAGTTCTCATTGTAGAGAGCTTTAACTTCCTTGGTTAAATTTTTTCCTGGATTTTTTTGTAGCTATTGTAAATGAGATTGACTTCTTGATTCCCAATTGAGTAATTCTTAAAAAGTAAGTTGTCCCTTCTCTTTTGAAAACTGATAGTCCAGAAGAGAACAAAGGCAGAAAGAAGAAATGGGACCATATATACCATCAAACCATATTAATGAAAGATGCCTAAAATAAACCACATATAAACTACATTCTACTTATGCCACAATGACTTAGGAAAAAAATGAGCATAAGTTCTAGTTTACTTGGTGATTATTAATGGCCAGATGTTCATACTTGAGACAGTCTGCTATTGAACTGCAAAATAAAATCCCTAGCAATATAAGAAGACCAAGAAAACCATTTTATCATCAAAATGGATTTTCAAAGGACATAATATTGCTTTAGAAAGGCAAAAAGTGAATTATTTGGATTTTTAAAAATGCATATATATGATTGATACCTCAAAAGTGCTTTCAAAGTTTATTATATTGTCCCCCCAAATATATGTAATATATAGTTATCAAATATTGCTCAAATTAATGTATCTAACAGTTTTATTTTATTAAACTGCTCAGCTGTTTTATCTTAATTTTTTACATAAAAGAGCAGTCCCATAAAATTGAAAATGTAATTTAGCAATTTAACAAGGACACAACAATCCTTTGAAAATGAACAGCTTTTAACTGTGTAGTACAACTTACCTACTTGGCACACTAATCAAATAACACACTAAATAGTTTTCCTTACTGTTGAATTTAACTTAAAAATTACAAGTTATCTTTGTACTCATACTTTTAATTAAAATATTAATAATTTTTAAAAAGTACACTAAGCAGACTTGCCTTCTCAAAATGTACAAACATTGTTTAAAATAATGGCAAATTGCCACTAAAATATTGTCACCGAAAAGAAATGCATTAGAGGATTTTAAAAAGAGCTATGGAAAGTAGAAAAGAGCAGAAATTATATTTAAAAGAGCAGAAATTATATTTAAATCACTTTTTAAGATTATGATTACATCTGTGATAAATCTATCTAGAGAATATTCAACATAAGTCAATATTAAATGTGCTGCCACCACCTTACTTTCAGACTGATTAAAGGGCAAATTAAAGTGTCATGAAGTCATCCTGCTAACCTTCAGGCTAGTGCTTCTCAGACTGCAATGTGCATGCCAAACACCTGTGAATCTTGTTAAACTGTAGATTCTCATTCAGTAAGTCTCAGTGAGACTTCTGATTCTGCATTTTGAACAAATTCCCAAGTGGTGCTCATGCTACTGGACCACAATTTGAGTAGCAAGGTTTTAAACTACAAGAAATTTCGTATTCTGCAAGAAATTTTATAACAAATATCTCTTTAGTTCCCAATTTTTATTCATATTTCTAACAATTTCAACAAAAATTATAAATGTTTCCTCTGGGTGAAAATGTTCTTCATTTACATTGCTACATATTAAATGCTGACTTTAGAGATGCTGACCCCATATCAAACATGGAGAAGATAATTAATAAATAATTGTTGGCTGATGGATTGCTTAAAATAATAGCTTTATTGAAATATAATTCACATACCTTAAAATTCACCCTTTTATACACAATCCAGTTGTTTTAGTATAGTCACAGTTGTACAACCATCATAGCTCTCTAATTTTAGAACACATTCATCACTTCAAAAAGAAACCTAGTACTCTTTACCTGTCACTCTCCATTCTCCCCCGTGCCCCTCCCCAGCTCTTGGCAACCACCAATCTACTCTCTGTTTCTATGGATTTGCCTATTTTACATATGATCTCTTGTGACTAGCTTCTTTCACATCATATAATGCTTTCAAGGTTCATTGATGTTGTAACATATATCAATAGTTCATTCCTTTTTATGGCCAATTATATTCCAGTGTATGAATATACCACATTATGTTTATCCATTCATCAGTTAATGGACATTGAGCTGGTTCTACATTTTGGCCATTATGAATAATCCTACTATGAACATTTGTGTATAACCTTTTGGGTGGACATATGTTTTTAATTCTTTTGGGTTGTATAGCTGGGAATGGAATTGATGGGTAATATGTTAACTCTTTGTCTAACTTTTTGAGGAACTGCTAAACTGTTTTCCAGAGTGCCTGCACCATTTTATAGCCTCACCAAATGTTCAAGGGTTCCAATTTCTCCACATCCTGGCCAACTCTTGCTATTATCTGTTGTTTTTTATTATAACCATCCTAGTGAGTGTGAAGTGGTATCTCATTTGTGGTTTTGATTTGCCATTTTCTGATAGCTAATGATGTTAAACATCTTTCCCTGTGCTTTGGACACTTGTATATCTTATTGGTTTTTCAGGGGTTTTTTTGTTTTGCTTTGTTTTACAATCTATACTGCTATACTTTAATCTCTCCAATCTATAAGGCAGATGAAATTGAGGAAAATATTGAAAACATTATTTTTCTCAGTACATACTCCTCTTAAAACAAAGTGGGAAGATACTGTGAATCTCCTAGTTGGGCAAAGTGTCAACTTTCCATATAATATGGGGCCCATATAGTTCTCTATTTGGCATGCATATATCAAGATTCTGTTTGAATTCCACAATGAATAGGTTAATAAATAGGTTTTATTGAGGAAGGGAGACATGCAAGCCAAAAGACAACAAGAGAAGAGAAGACATGGTGCTCCCAATCTGCCCATCCTACCACATAAAAGCTTTGAACTAAGCCAACTTTTAAGATGGCATCTAAGATTCCTGCCCCCTTGTTTCACACCCTGTATAATCCCCTCCACTTGAGGGGAGTATGGATGAGAGGCTGTGATTATAATGTGATGTTGCTCCAGTGATTAGGTTATGTTATAGAGAGAAAGTGAGGGGATTTTTCAGATGTAATTAAGGTCCCAAATCAGTTGATATTGAGTTAATCAAAAGGGAGGTTTTGGGTAGGCCTGACTTAATCAGATGAGAAACCTTTAAAGAGAGCATAGGCTCTTCCTGAGGTGAAGAGTATTTAATTAGTGGCCTTGAAGAAGCAAACAGCATGTATGGGGAGGGTGATCTCTAAGAGTTGAGGCACAAAGAAATGAATTCTGCCAACAACTCCAGGAAGCTTAAAAGTGGATCTTTCCCTAGTCAAGCCTATAAATAAAATGCATCCCAGTTGGTACCTTGGTGTCAGTCTTGTGGGACCTTGAGCAGAGAATACAGCTAAGCTGTGCCCAGTATTTTTACCAATGGACACTGTGAGATAATAAATGAAAATTTTTTAAGCCATTAAGTTTGTGAATCTATGCAGTGTAGAAAACTATTACAAGGGTGATGGGTTCAGATTTTTGTTGGGCCAGTGTAAGGCTGAATTCCTATAGTGGAACCTTGCTATGGTTTGAATGTTTGCCCCCTCTAAAACTCCTGTTGACATTTAATTCCCATTGTAACAGTATTAAGAGGTGGGACATTAAGAGGTGATTAGACCATGGGGGCTCAGCACTTGTGGGTAGGTGTAATGCCTTTTGAAAAGGGCTTTCTGGAGTTGGCTCTCTCTTGTCTCTTCCACTTTTCTGCCATGGGAAGAACAGCATTTTCCCACCCCTAGAGGATGCAGCAACAAAGCACCATCTTGGACGTGGAAACCAGGCCCTCACCAGACACCACACCTGCTGGAGACTTGACCTTGGACTTCCCAGTTTCCAGAACTGCGAGAAATACATTTCTGATTTTTATAAATTATCCAGTCTCATGTATTCTGCTATAGCAGCAGAAATAGACTAAGATTCCTTTCTCTTTATGTCTCCCTTCTTTTAATAGGATAAGCCTCATCTGTGGGGAATGTACAGGCTGCTTGGCTTTAGATTGTCTAGAATTTGTACTGGTATGGAAAAGCCAGCAACCCTGTGCTTGGGACCTTGTCAAGCATGAGAAGGTGCAGTGTTCCCTGATGGTGGAAGACCTTCATCACTCTGGTGGGTAATTAAGCTTAGGTAAAGTCCTCCCTCTGGGAGATAGAGAAATCAAGTGCCAGATAGATCATTGTTCAGGAAAGTCTGGATGAATGCCTAAATGTTTTCAGATAACTCTACTCCCTGGATCTCTTCCCCTCTGCACACAGTTATTTTATTTTATTTATTTATTTTTTTAGAGACAGAGTCTTACCCTGTGGCCCAGGCTGGAGTGCAGTGGCCTAATCATAGCTCACTGCAGACTCAAACTCTTGGGCTCAAGCAATCTTCCCACTTTAGCATCCCAAGTAGCTGGAACTAAAGACAGATGCCACCATCCCAATTTATCAAGCACTTACCATTTGCCAGGCCATTGTAATTCATTGTCTAATTCCAACCTCTTACCAGCTGTATAAAAAAATTACTATTTTTAAAAACAGCATTTTAAAGATATAATTGCCATACAATAAACTACACATGTTTAAAGTATAAATTTGATGATCTTTGACATATGTATCACCCACAAAACTATTACCATAATCAAGATAATTAACATGAAATTCTCACCACAATAAAGATAATTAACATATCTGTCATCCTGAAAAGTTCTTTTGCCCCTCTTTGCAATCCCTCCTTCCTGACCCTTCCTATACCCCCCTCCTACACCCCCTCTCCAAGCAACCACTGATCTGCTTTCTGTCACTGCAGATTAGTATGCATTTTCTAGAGTTTTATATAAATGGAATCATATGGTACATGTTCTTTTTTGTCTGGCTTCTTTCACTCAGCATAATTATTTTGGGATTCATCCAAGTGGTTACATGTATCAACAGTCCATTTTTTAAAAGCAGCTTCATTGAGAGATAATTCACAAACCATACCATTCACCCATTTAAAATGTACAATTCAACAGGTTTTTGTATATTACATTATTAATTTTTGAATTGTGATAAAATATATATAGCATAAAATTTGCCATTCTACTTCATGCCTTTTTATTGATGTATAGTATTCCATTGTATGAATAGACTACAATTTGTTTATCCATTCAGACAGGTAATACTATATTCACCCTTATTTTAGAAATGAGGAAAAGTGAAGCATGGAGAAAAGTTAACTTGATTGTCTGAAATCATGGGCAAGTAAGGAATAGCACAGATATTCAAATCCAGGTAAGTCCAATGCTACAGTCAATGCTTTTAACCATTATGCTATACTGTCTTTCCAAACAAAAAATCCTAGCTGTACTCTACACCAAATATGTGCTGCCTCCACAGCCAACAACATTTTAGTTCTTGCAATAGTCTAGCACTGAAGGCTGATCAAGGTCCTTCTCCTTTAATGATCTAAAAGATCTTTTCACAAAAACAAAAGCCAAAGTGAAAGCCACTGCCAGTACAAGCCACAGACATTGAAATGACCATACTGTAAACACTAGACAGGGTTCCAGAATTAAGGATCCATGGGTCCAGAGAACTGGACATTAGGCAGGACCAGACAAGTTAGTGTCAGAACAATGTGCTTTACCCAGTCATTAGGGAAATAAATTAACTCCCCTCCTCAGTTTTGTTCAAAAGTATTAATTAAATGTGAACAAAGGAAAGAAAAAAGTCTTTGTGTGATAAACAGTCTAGTTGAGACAAGTACCCTGAAGAGTCACTTCAGCCCTCAAGCGAGTAGATTCATTCACTCTTAATGGTACTTCAGATCAGGAGCATATTAAGATAGATCCTCTCCTCTTCCTAGAAAGAAGTCTGAGAGCTAATGCACTAAACTACCTTCATAGGACATAAGAGCTACCATGGGAAAAGGCAGTGGCAGCCTCATCTCTTTTTTCACTAATTCAGAAAGAGAGGAAATGAATTGTAGTAGAAATAGAAAGGCATTTCTTGACAATATCATAAAGCACTGTAATATAAGCTGTCAAAGGAGGCTGTGGAATCTCCTTCTCTGGAACTCATTAAGAACAAGAGAGATACCCACTTGGAATAAATCCAGGAATAGAGTCAGAGGAATGCTGCCCAGAGACATACAGATGAACTAAACATGGTCTGCAACATGGGCTGGCTGCAGCCAAGCTACTGGACCCTTGCCAGTTACACAGGCCAGCCATCCAAATAGTCTACAGAGATCACTCAACTCTAGTGTGGCCAGACAGTATCAAGAAGTGGTTCCTAGAAAACCGGGCTCCCCAATTCTGCTTAATTTTGTCTGCTTTTTTCTTCAGTAATAACATGGCCATAATAGGGCCACTAATATGAAATTTGGATCCCCGAATATGATTTATTTTAAGCCTCTAGGACTTTGGGCTAAAAAACACATATTAGACACAGAAACAGTAATAAGTGTTTTTAAAAAAAACCTGAAACACACACTGCCTGATACAGGCAGTATCCATAAAAATTAGGAAGGGGCTGATGGAATAGGCACAGACCAACATGTTAATGAATGAATCCCAATTCCTGACCTTGGCGATAGGTCATTTTCAAGGGCCCGATTCCAGTCTGTGTAGGCCTTCTCTCTACCACAGCTGGGACATTATTTGATCTCAGTTAGAGGCTCAGTGCTAGCCTCAGACACAACTTTGTCAGTGGAGTTTTAAAAAGCTCCACCCCAACTCCCTAAGACTCAACATCCCCCTACTACAATTCCTGTCATTGTGGCCCAGTTTTTCAAATGGAATTCCTCTCTCCCTCCAGAAAACTGAGTCATAGAGTGGTTAAGTGACTTGCCTAAGGCCATACAGTTAGTAATAGAGCTGCAGCCATTTTTACTCCCCAACTTTGCAAAGGCTAGGATCATCCTGTGTTTACCCTCATGTATACACAGCACATGGTCAAAGCTCAGGAAGAATGAAAGGCTGCAAGGCTGTGTTCTTTATCTCTCTGCACATGCCTTGTCCCAAGGTCCAGACCTTCCTTGTGCCTGGTTCTGGTCACTGGATCTATGCCTCCTCCCTGAGCCTAAGCTCTCACTCAGGTGTCCCACCTACTACCCTGATCCCACAACACCAGCCTTGCTGGCTCTTCTTCTAGGGACTGAAATCTTATTCACCTCCAGGCTTTGATGCTAGTTAATAGTTTCCTACTGTCGGCCTACTTTGATTTCTCATGTGTCTAACCAGATTCCTTATTGCAACATTAATCCATCTGTTTGGTGGTGCCTCCTACTTCTTGAACATCACTTCTCCAAACACTGATTGCCCATTGTTATCATACTTTGTCTGCTGTTCTTGTCTTTGCACCAAATCTGAAGCAAAGAAAAGCAGGAGTCTTTACATCAAACACTTGCAAGTATTACTTTCTTCCAGGTTGCCTTTGGCCCTATCTGATCCCAGTGTGATTCCCTCATGATGCTCCCCAGACCCTCCCATCCCCAGCAAGGTGCCAGACTGTCTAAATCTGAACCACAGCCTGCTGTCTTGGGTGCTGAGACAACCTCACAAGTGTGAAGAGACAAGGAGGTTAGAAGAGAGGGAGAGAACGCAACAAATTTTTTCCTTTCCCTTCAAAATGTAGGGCAGCATGTGAGTACTGCAGGCTTAGGCTAGAAAGTGCATTTGTTGTAGGAGGAACAAAACTCCAAAATCACTAATCCAGGATTTTGAGGAAGGGGCAGAGGAAAGTAAAAGAAAACAAGGGATATAATATGGGGAGGTATTAACAAACATTATAGGTACAAATCAGCTATGTAAAGGAGAAGGAGAAGCTGGTGTGAAAAGTCTGGATTCCTATCTTTTCATCAACTCATTTTGTCCTCCTAAGCTCTACTGTGACTCAGTGGGTACCTTATATAGACTCTGTTTCTGAAAATCCCTTTCTCCCCCAGGCTTCTTCAAGTGAATGCTTGCATTCACAGATGTGCTATAACCTTTGTATACAAACAATAGCGTGCATGTGTCATGCATGTGGCCAGCCTGATTGAGGTGGAGAGAAAGTCTAAGAAGGTGACCTCTCCAGCTGGAACTGCCTTGCCAATCAAGATAATTCTATGAAACAATTATCTTTTTGCTTCAATTCACTTCTGATAAAGACAGCCTGTGACTAATATAGGATTGGGCATATTGACTTCCTTTACCTTAGATATGCATAAAACAGAATAAACAGCATCTCCTTCACTCCATATCTCCAGCTCCATAAAGGCTCTAACTTAGCAGCACTGGAGGAAAAGCAAAAGGAGCTGAATAAGGGAGAGAGCAAAGCATTCCACAGTTAGGAAGCCGGGAAGAGAATAACCCAGCATTGTTTGCTTGGCATAATAACATTTAGTTATTGTCCTAGTGGTTGCCCTGGTGATTATAATTAACATCTTAATTTATAACTATGTAGTTTGGATAAGTATCAACTTAACTTCAATAGTATACAAAAATATTGCTCTCACAAAACTCCATTTCCTCTTTTTTAATGCTTTACACCTTTATAAATTGTATGCCCATGAATACAGACTTATAACTGTTTTATGCAGTTGTCTTTTAAATCAGATAGGAGAAGAAACAAGTTACAAACAAAAATACATTTAACTATCTTTTATGTTTATCTGTATAGCTACCTTTACTGGTGCTGTTTATTTCTTCATGTGGATTTGAGTTACTATCTGGTGTTCTTTCCTTTCAACCTGAAGGACTCCCTTTAGTATTTTGTGGAGGGCAGGTCTGCTAGTGCAGAAGTCTTTGTTTTTGTTCATTTGGGAATGTCTTCATTTCTTCTTGTTTTATGAAGGATAGTTTGCTGTATTTAGAATTCTCAGTTGACAAATTTTTCTTTCAGCACTTGGCACATGTCATGAAATTGCATTTTTTAGAGACCATGGCCATTTGTTTATGATCCCATTGGGCAATGACAAAAGGTGGCTGGGGAAAGAGGCTGACTGTTAACCATAGAATGAATCATCCTATCCACTTTAATAAAATTCTCCTTTGCCGAAATCACACGTTGGTGAGCATTCACATGGAACACAAATATTTTCACTTTTTTGTTCATTTATAGAGAAGCATACCTTGTCTCCAAATTTCTTTATCACCAATTTTCCAATCATGTTCCTTCCAAATTCCTGACCATCCCCCTCCAAACCATTGATGACAGCCCATGAATCAGTATATAATCACATGTCTGGCTATTTCTCCTTCCAAGCAAAATGTACAACCAGGTGAATTGCCCAGGATTTTGCCCACTGGGAAGATTTCCCTTCATGAGTGTCATTCAGGGATGTCCTCGGGGGGGGGGCTGTAGTGTGGTAGCTACCCACTTTCGGGTGGTGCTTGCATATGGTGAAGAACCATCTGCAAACCAGGCCTGAGTCTTCTTTTCCTCAGTCAACTGATTGTAAGGAACTCCCCATGAAGCCATAGGTACAGGCTGGGAGTGAGAAGGCAGTGTAGCAGGTATAGGTACCATGGGCATTTGGGCCTCTTCCTCATGTAACTTACTTGTTCCTTCAGGACCTGCTTGGGCCCAATCACTTCCATTTGATGATGGAATGGTTGCCATGCATGCCCACCTTTATGGCTTAGTGGGTCAGATAACACTCAGTTCATGGGAAGCTCAGGCCAAATGGTAACTTTGTGGCCCATGGTCAAGTGTCCAGTCTCTACTCAGGCCTAGTACCAGGCCAAGAGCTGTTTCTCAAAAGGACAGTAGTTATCTATGGAGAGTGGCACGGTCTTGCTCAAAAATCCTAAAGCCCTGTGCTACAATTTCCTCTAGGGGCCTAAGAAAGGCTTCAAATGGCATCTATCTTTATCTGCCACTGACATTTCAACCATCATCAAATCTACTGGGTAACATGGCTCAAGTGACAGAATAGCTTACACAGCAGCCTGGACCTGTTGCAGAATCTTCTCTTATTCTGCATCCATCTCAAAACTAGCAGTTTTTTTGGGTCACTTAGTAAGTAGGTTGGAGTAACACACCCAAAGGAAGAGGCTCCTTAAGCATTGTGCCTCTTTCTTAATTGTAAAAGGGGCTGGTGCAACAAATTATCCTTCACCTTAGAAGGCACATCATGATATGCCCCATACCACTGGATCCCTAGAAATTTCACTAAGGTAGAAAGCCCCTGAATTTTACTTGGATTTATTTCTTACCCTCTAACACACAAATATCTTACCAGTAAAGTCTAGAGTAGTTGCTGCTTCTTGCTCACTAGATCAAATCAGCATTATATCATCAATTTCATGAACCAGTGGGAGAGAAAGGTGATTAAAATACCTGGGAGCTAAATTATGACATAGGCCTGGAAAGTTGATATCCTCCTGAGGTAAAACAGTGATAGTATATTTCTGGCATTGCCAGCTGAAAACTAACTGCTCCTGGTAGGCCCTGTAGCCAAGGGTGGATAAAATGTTATTTATCATATCAATACCCCCCACTGGATAACAGGATATGTGTTAATTTGCTGATGTATTGAAACCACATCTGGTATAGCAGCTACAATTGGAGTCACCACCTTGTTAAGCTTAAGATAATCCACTGTCATTCTCCAAGATCCATCTCTCTTCTGCACAGGCCAAAGAGGAAAGTTAAATGGGGATATAGTGGGAATTATCATCCCTATATCTTTGTAGTTCTTAATGGAGGTATTAATCTCTGAAACCCCTCCAGGAACGCCATATTGCTTTTAGTTTACTATTTTCCTAGGTAGAGACCTTTCTGGTGGCTTCCACTCAGCCTTTCCTACCATAATAGCTCTTGCTCTATAGATTAGAGAACCAATATGGAAATTCTGACAGGTGCTAAATATATCTATTCTAATTATGCATTCTGGTGCAATAGCACCTCCTATTTCTGGGGAAATAGCCACATCATGGGCTCAGGGACCCACTGTGAGATGGACCTCAGGTAAAACTCCATTGATCACCAGAACTTCATAAACCCCTACTCTGACTGGTGGCCCAAAGTGATGTTTTGGGTCTCCTAGAAGTAATGTCAGTTCAGAACTAGTGTCCAGTAGTCCATCAAATTCTGATTATTTTCTTTTCCCCAAGGTACAATTACTCTGGTAAAAGCCCATAGGTCCCTTTGGGAAAGGTTGGGCACAAGATTAACAGCATAAAGTTTTGGTATACTGGCATTGTTTCCTGAGGAGATCCCAACTCGTCTTCACTCAAGGGGTTCTGAGTCTATAAACTGGCTCAAATCTGGAATTGATTGAGAGGTGCTTTGACTTTCTGTTTTTCTGATTTGAGTTAGACTTTTTTCCAATGTCCTATAACTTTTCTGCCTATAACAGACAAGTAAGAATTTGGTAGGTGACTTTTCTATTTCACTTCAAAGAACACCATGATTAGCTAGCCAATGCCAGATGTCTGTGTGAGTCAGACTATTCTGATTGCTGCTTTGACTCTGCTATCCATTAAGTAACTCTGCTCACCTTGCCTTTGGTGGTATGGGTGCTGCCACGTGGCCTCTGCCACTCCAGGTTCCAATATCTTCATTGCATTTAGGTTTCCCAATTCAGTGACTGGAGTTCCCACTGTAAGATCTGGCCTACAGAGAAGAGTGATCACAGAGCTCTTTAAGGATCCTGGGGCTGCCCTCACAAATTTATTTCTCACAGTATTGGTAAAAAGTATGATTTCTGGACCCTCCCAATGTGGGGGAGTAAGTGTTATATGATAAATCCACTCTAACATTCCGATCTCCCTAAGGCTTTGAATCTGTTCCTCTGCATTAAACTAAGGCATGTCCAGCACTTCCTATTTGTCCACTGTGGGCCACCTTTTGGTCCACACATCAGCCAACCAACAAAGCAAACTGTTAGAGCCCTTTCTATCTCCCCAAGCTGTAACATTAAATGCAGATTCTCTGCCTAGTGAGTCCATGTCAATAAATTCAGCCTGATCTAACTTTGTGTTCCTTTTACCATTAACCCACAGCCTTAAAATCTATTCTGTAGTGGCAATGGCAAAACTTCCCCTTTGCCCTTAGAAGGTTTGCTGAAAAATCAACTCACAATATACAGATTAATAAGAGAAAATTATTAAATTCATTTACCATACACATGGGAGGAATCACAGAGTGACTGCCCAATATCCCAATGGGGTCCAGAATTTTATATACCGTCATTTTAGAGGGGTAGGAGGAGATGAGGATTATATGTAATTCTGTTTAGGGATGATAAGTGATTACGAGAGCGGATGAATAGATACTCAGGAAAATGAATGGATGGGGGGGAAACAGATTGACTTGTAAATGATTCTCTTTGGAAATTAAATTAACCTGAGAGATATATATTATTTTTAAAATGGATTGGGCCAGGTTCGGTTACATTCTTAATCTTCTTTCCTTCAATAGATATTGAGATAACAGGGAAAGGAAGGAAAGACAATTTTATTTATTTATTTATTTCAGGATATTATGGGGGTACAAACATTTTGGATACATGTTATGACTTTGCCACACCCAAACCATGATTTGAGGGGTGACTTTTCCCCCCTACAACACTCACCACGTCCATTAGTTGTGAGTTCATCCCACCCCAACCCCCTAATCCCGGAAGAATATTACTACCATGTGAACACCATAGTGTTGATCAGTTAGTGCTAATTTGATGGCGAGTATATGTGGTGTCTATTCTTCCGATCTTGTGATACCTCACTTCGGAGGATGGGCTCAAGCTCTATCCAGGAAAATATAAGAGGTGCTAGATCATCGTCGTTTAGGAAAGACAATTATTTTCCTAGGTGAGTCTGTATCTCAGGCACCTAAAGAAATTTTAAAGATTTTGGGAGAGCTGATGAAGGGGGTGGGGTGGGCGGAGTTCAGAAAGATCTTGAGGCTTTTTCAGTCAATACAGTATGTCAAAATGCCATATTTGGGGGTAAAAATATTTCTAATTTCCTTCAATTCCCATACATGTTCCTGAATTCTGTCTGTATAAATTAGAAAACTCAAATAGTTCCTTTGGAATATAGTGTACCTCTTCATGGGTCACACATTGTATCTTACTGTTAGGAGCCTGCTGGAATTTGAATCTAGTTAGAGGTCCAGAAGCAAAGAAGGATTGTAAAGGTGGGTCCTGAGAAGAGTCAGCATTGTCTTGTACGGTAACTGCCTCAGGGGAGGCCATTATAGTTTCTTCAGTCAATGCAGTGTTAATCCCCTCAGAAGAAGATGGAAAGATACTACTGTGGGCAGAGAGGGCGATACCACTGTGGATTGGGAGATTGCTAGCACTGGGGGTAGGGATTCAGCTGTCACTGTGGGGGGGGGAGGCCATTTCCACTAAAGTTGGGGAGACCATTTTTGCTATGGGTCAGGAGACCTCTTCCACTGGCAAAGAAGACTATTCTGAATTTAGGAGCTCAATGTTCCCAGCTTCACCCCAAATCTCCCTACACATTCCTATCCTAACTTACCGGATCTGATTCTTTCCCAATTAATGTCCTCACTTTAAAAATAGATCACCCTACAAGGCTGAGAGTTTAACTTGCCTTGTAATCCAGCCAATCACAGGATAAGATTCTATGTTTGGCTTGCAGCAATTTCATCCCTGAGGCCATAGACAATAAGTGACTCCTTCAGGGCATACATAGAAGCTCTTAGGTCACTTAGACATCACTTGAGCTGGGAATTTGAATCCAAATCCCTAGCTCATCCTTTTCTTTCTCCAATTTGTCAAGCAACATTAGGAGCAACCAACTATTGGCTTTATATCCCTTAGTTTTCAAAAAAATTTGAAAGAGATTGTTGGGTAGATAGTGAGGGATTCCAGCTCTGGTAGGGACAAAGGTGGGCACCTTGCCTTGGTGCTGCCTTGAGCAATTGCTCCACCTGGGAAGAAGGACAAGGGCAGGCACCCCATCTTTGTGCTGCCTCACCCTTAATCCTGCCCTGAGCAACTGCCACACATGGGAAGAAGGAGGAACCCCTGCTAGTCTTCAAAAGAATGCAGGGAATCACCCAGCCCACAGGCCAGGAAGCCCAGGCACAATAGGATAGAATTTGGAAAGTGACCTATAGTAACCTAAGGCTAATTATCATGTCATTAACTGTCCATCAAAGTGCTTCCTTGGTGACATCTGAACCATGAGGAAGGCCCAATCCAGACACTATAGAACTAGACACCAGACCATAACCAGGACACTTTTGTTATTACAAAGGGGTCAGTTTGGTGTCTATGGTGAATGTATCTTGCTCTTGCTCTCTAAATCTATCTTGTCCTTCTTCAATAACCTTTGTTTCACACTTGCTGTGCTTTAGGTATGTCTGGTTGTTTTTTTGGACAAGAGTGTGTCAAGAATGGAGAACAGACTACAGCTATGACCCACAGTATCATATACAGAGTCATTCAGCTCCTTGCTTCTTATAAGTGGTTGTTTAGGAGTATCCACTGCAGATATCTTGCATATCTTTATAAAAAGTTAATGCCGTGGACTATCTGTGCTCTCTTTACTACTGGAAATAAAGTCATTAGCATCATTAACTTTAATTATATTAATATTGTACAGCCAATTCCAGAAGCCCCAGAATCAATTCTGAAAACTCATTCTAAAAATTCTGTTCCCTTAGAACCACTCTCAGTACCAAAATCTGTGTTAGTCAAGGTTCTCCAGGGAAACAGAATCAATAGGATAGATAGATTAGATAGATAGATAGAGATTTATTAGGAGGAATTGGCTCACATTATGAGGAATTGGCTCCCATTACTATGGAAGCTGAGAAGTCTTGCTGTCTGCAAGCTGGACAGGAGAGCTGATGGTGTAGTTCCAGTCCAAGTTTGAAGACCCGAGAACCAGGGAAATCAATGGCATAATTCCCAGTGAGAGCCTGCAGGCCTGATAACCAGGAGCACTCATGTCAGAGGGCAGGAGAATACGGAGGCCCCAGCTCAAGCAGAGAGAGTGAATTCATACTTCCTCTACCTTTTTGTTCTATTTGAACCCTCAATGGATTGGGTGATGCCTACCCATATTGGTGAGGATAATCTTTTGATTCAAATGCTGATCCCTGTCAGAAATATCCTCACAGAAACATCCAGAAATATTGTTTTACCAGCTATCTGGGCAACTCTTAGTCCAATCAAGTTGACACATGAAATTAACCATCACAATCACTAAACGAATAAACAACAATAGTTACTACAAACAAAAAAACAACATGCCATGGGGGAGGAGAGAAATTGTCACATTATACTGCTTAAAATGTCCAGTTTTCAGCAAAATATGCAGAGAAACAAAAAAGTATGGTCCATACACAGGATAGAAAGCAAGAATAGAAACTGTTTGAATGGTGTTTGACAGGGGGTAGAAGGAGGAGGGTAAACGATGGTTGCTGGTCAACATTGATAATAAAGTTTCAGTTATGTAAGATGAGTAAGTTCTAGAGATATGCTATATAATATTGTGCCTATACTTAACAATAAAATTTTGTTATAAAGATAGACCTCAAGTTAAGTGTTCTTACCACGATTTAAAAAAAGAAAGATAGTACCTGAATAAACACATGAATCAACTTAGATTGTTGAGTGCAAATGAGTTTAGTCCTATACAGTTTGGTTTGAGTGGGTAAAATAGTCAAAGTAAAAAAACAATTTCAAGTCAATTTTATAGACATGTTGAAAATGATTATATCTGACTTAGAAAAATTCTCAAATATTCATAATGGGGACTGTAGGTAAAATCCTTATGCTATATTAAATAGCTAGCTAGCTAGCTAAATAGACAGATATTCATAAATCTAAAAGTAAATTGGATTATGTGTTGTGCTAGTGCTTATTCATTTTTTACCCAAATTTGTACATTGCTATAGCACATGATTTTAATTACTAAAGATTCTTATAAGTATACAGTTAATAGCATTGCATATATGCAAATATGTTTATACACACATATATTATATATTTTAATTAATGTCTTTTTAAAATAAATAAGTTGATAAATTTTATAATATTAAAAAATAAATGGTCCCTAAGGAAGCCCAGACATTAGATTTACTAGACAAAGACTATATAAATCAACCATTTAAAATATATTCAAAGAACTAACGTATGTCTCAAGAAATAAAGAGCTAAACGAAAGTGTAAGAATGATGTTTCCTGACACAGAGAATATTAATAATGAGATAGAAATTATAAAAAGTACCAAGTAGAAATTCTGGAGTTGAAAAGAACAATAATTGAAATGGAAAATTTACTAGAGGGGCTCAACAGTATATTTGAGCAATGAACTTGATTATAGGTCAATTGAGATTATCCATTCCGAGGAACAGAAAGAAAGAAGAATGAAAAAATAAGTTAACAGAGCCTCAGAGACCTTGGGATACTGTCAAGAGTGCCAACATATACATAATGGAAATTCCAGAAGTACAGGCTAGAAAGAAGTAGACACAATATTTAAAGAAATAATGGCCCAAAACTTCCAACATTTGATGAAAAACATTAATCTGCACATCCAAGAAGCTCAACAAACTCTAATTTTGATAAACTCAAAGAAAGTCACACCTAGACACATCAATGTCAAGCTGCTGAAAGACCAAGACAAAGAGCAAATCCTGAAAGCATCAAGAGAAAAGTGACTTAACACATACAATGGAAATTAAAGATCCAGTCAGGCAGGCACAGTGGCTCATGCCTGTAATCCCAGCCCTTTGAGAGGCTGAAGCAGGAGGATCACTTGAGCCCAGGAGTTCGAGGTTACAATGAGCTATGATCATGCCACTGTATCCCAGCCTGTGTAGCAGAGCAAGATTCTGTCCCCCCAAAAAACAAAAACAAAAACAAACAAAAAAAAAACAGAAAATATCATGAACTGTGGCAAGGATGTAGAAAAATTGGAGCACTTGCACACGGTTGGAGGGAATGTAAAATAGTACAGCACTATGAAAAACAGTTTGGACATTCCTCAAAAAAAAAAATTACAGAATTATCATATGATCCACCAACCCACTTCTGGGTGTATATACAAAATAATTGAAAGCAGGATCTTGCAGAGACATTTGCACACCATGTTCATAGCAGCACTACTCACAATAGTCAAGAGGTGAAAGCAACCCAACTGTCCACAGATGCATGAATGGAAAAACAAAATGTGGTATATACATACAATGAAATATTGTTCAGCCTTAAAAAGGAAGGAAATCCTGTCATATGCCACAACATGCCTGAAACTGAAGGACGTTACGCTAAGTGAAATAAGCCAGTAACAAAAAGACAACTACTGTATGATTCCACTTAATATTAAGTATCTAGAATTGTCAAATTCATAAGACAGAAAGTAGAATGATGGCTTCCGGGGGCTGCGGGGAGAGGAGAATGGGTAGTTATTTAATGGGTACAGATTTTCAGTTCTGCGAGATGAAAAAATTCTGGTATTTGTTTCACAACAATGTGAATATACTTAACACTTTTGAGCTGTGCACTTAAAAATGGTTAAGATGTTAAATTTTATGTTCTGTGTTTTTTACCATAATTAAAAATTTTTTTAAACTATTTTTAAAAATAAAAATAAAGAACATATGATGGGATAAAAAAACAACTTTGAGAGCCTCCACTGCTAAGGCTGTACTGCTTTTTAATTGTAATGAGTGGGCTCTTCCAACTACCTATCTACTATAGGACATGAAGCTTTAGGTCTGGCATCTTGGACCAATCAGACATCCCAACAGCTGTTCCCATACCCAGGTCTGCCCTCATGCCTTTCTATCCTTCAAGGATCGGCTGATAGCAATTCTACTCAGGAGGGTCTGATCCAGATTTGATACCCTTGAAGGAGCAGAAAATCTTGAGTAATTCCAGTCTGCTGAAGTCCTGTGAAGGCCCAAACCTAGATGCTTTTGTTTATGTGTTTGAAAGAAGAGAGAAATACAAGGAATGGAGTCACTGAGAGAGCTATCCTCTGTACAGATGCCATTCAGTAAAGGCCCATGCAAAGTAGACACCAGGGTGAAGAGAGGAATCAGGACAGAAAAAGTTTGAAAAAACTTTGCTTTCTTGATATTTCCTACATTTATTCTTTTAAAGTCATGATTGCATATCCCTTCTTTTAAAAATTTTTTGTGCTGTGGCAAAATGCACATAACATAAAATTTGCCATTTTGACCATATTAAGTGTACAATTTAGTGGCATTAATTATATTTACAATGTTGTGCAATCATCACCACTGTTTCCAAAATTTCTTTCTCTCCCCAACAGAAACTCTGTGACCCTTAAGCAATAACTCCTCCTTACCCCATACCCCCCAACCTCAGTAACCCCTAATCTGATTTCTGTCTCTATGAATATGCCTATGCTAGATATTTCATACACATGGATTCATATAATATCTGTCCTTTTGTGTCTGGCTTATTTCACTTAGCACAATGCTTTCAAGGATCATCCATGTGGTAGCATGTACCAGAACTTCATTCCTTTTTGTGGCTGAATAATATTCCATTGTATGGATATAGAACATTTTGTTATCCACTCATCTGTTGATGAACACTTGAGTTGCTTCCACCTTTTAGCTATTGTGAATAATGCTGCAATGAACACTGGTATGCAAGTATGTGTTTGAGTCCCTGTTTTCAATTCTCTGAGGCATACACCTAGGATTGGAATTGCTGGGTCGTGTGCTAATTTTATACTTAGTTTCATAAGAAACTGTCAAACTGGTTTTTACAATGGCTGTAACATTTTACAATCCCACCAGCAACATACAAAGGTTCTAATTCCTTCATATTCTTGTAAACATTTGTTAATTTCTATCTTTTTTATTGTAGCCATCCTAATGATTGTGAAGTGGTATCTCACTGTGGTTTTAATTTCTATTTCCCTAATGACTAATGATGTCAATCACCTTTTCATGTGCTTATTGGCAATTTGTACATTTTCTTTGAAGAAATGTCTATTCCAGACCTTTGTCCATTTTTAATTGGGTTGTCTCTTTGTTGTTGAGCTGTAGGTATTCTTATTCTAGATATTAAACATATCTAAAATATATGAACCATATATGAATCATCAGTATACGATTTGCTAATATTTTATCCCGTTCAGTGGGTTTTCTTTTAGATTTCTTGATGATACTGTTTGCAACACAAAATATTTTAATTTTGATATAGTTCAATTTATCTATTTTTCTTTTATTGCTTAGCTTATATTTCTTTTAAAGTCTTCCTAATTACACTCCATTGAGCCTCTGTCTACTCTGACAAAAGATTCAAAGATCAACCATAGCTCATTTATTTTAGAAACCAACAGATGATGCCCCCTTGTTCATAGTAGATATAGTAGAAAGTATAAAACATTACCTAAGCCCATTATCCTAGCCCTATAGCGGTCCTAACACAGCAGCTTTTGTTTAAAGGGGAGCTAAAGAAAAGAGTAAGGAAGAGGACTCTAGGTATTAAGGCATGTGAGAAATATAGTCTGGAGGACATGGCAAACTTTTTCTGTGAAGGCCCATATAGTAAATATTTTAGGCTATGTGGGCCAAGAGACAAAATCAAGGATATTATGTAGGTACTTATATAAGAAGAGAGAATACAAATTTCTACAAATTTTTAGAAAAAAAATAATAATTGAGAACAATTTTTTAAAATACAGGCATGCCAATAAGAAAAAATGGAATATTTGGGAAGGATAACATTATTATTATTGCTCCCTGTCATCAATATTGATTGCAGATATTCATCAGTTAATGCTGATCTGAAATGAAATTTTATGTGTTTTATATTTGAAAATATCTTTTTACACAGATAGGTACTATCAAATACTGATATAGATTCATGAGCACATGATTTTCTTTTTATTTTTACAATTCAAACTAATTTTTATTTTGCAGAGTTGTGCAACCATCACCATAATCAATTTTCGAACATTTTAATACCTCAAAAAGAAACTCATACCCATTAGCAGTCACTATTTCCTTCCAACTTCCCTGCCCCCTATCCCCAGCCCTAGGTAATCACTAATCTACTTTCTATCTCATAGATGTGCCTGCCTATTCTGGACATTTCATATAAATAGAATTATATAGTCTTTTGTTACTGGTATGAGAATATGATTTTACTTGGGCACATTCTTCACTTCCAAGCCATCTATAGAATTACACTATATTAAAGTCTTCTCTTGATATTTGCCTTGTATCATGCCATTACATTGCAGATTCATCATTTCCAATTGAAATTTAGGTGGAAGCCCCTCAATTGCACAGTTAAATGGATTTTGAAACTGAGCTCAAAATATTGCAATCAAATTTAACCATTTCTAACTTATTGAACTGCTGTGCGATAAGGCAAGTCACATATTTAGCTTCTATTTCTGACAAAAAATTCACGGAACTGATGATTATTAAGTCCATAAGAGTAAATGAAGCTCGCTATTGACACCATTGGGTCAATAACACATGACAGATTCAAATATTTTCCTTAAAATATGAATAATACAATGAAAACATAGGCTTTAAATGTTTCAAATTTTTACAAGTTTTGTAAATTTTGTCCAACTAAGCCTTTCTTTTCTCTGCTTATATGTCACCATCATCAGTTGCAACACATCTTAGCTGATTCCACTTCATGTTGTCTTGGATTAGTGTTTTCTCAACTTCTTTGAAAATATTCACATCTGTAGTTTTTCACACAGGCTATTCATTCAGGCTAATTCCTTAGTCACTTAAAATTTGGCATTGACTTCTCAAGTAAATAATAACAACTGAATGGTATCAGTAACAGCTAACAACTCATCAAGAGCCACTACATATTATTTGCATTGTTTTTAAATTGAATATTAATGTTGCTCCTAATAGCCTCAATTCTTCAAGCAACTGTTCTTGCCAAAAAGCTTATGGTCTTAAATAAGTTTATTTTCTCTGGATACATTTCTTTAGCTGCTGCAATCAAATAAAATTTAATAAACACACCATTGGTAAATAGCTTTCCTTTCTTGACTAACAAATGAGCCACTTGGAAACTTACTTTGGTAGCAGTCTCATTTTCTTTTGTTTGTATTTGTGAAGAAGTTCTGCTGTGATTAGATATTCTGTTTTAAATTTTCTAATTTTTCTGACCATTGCTTTCATATGAGTTGAGCATATTGTTATCGGTGTTTAGTTTGGTAATGGTGATATATATTATGTTCTTTCAGCACAATTTTTATGTTGTTGCCTAATATACAAAATACTTTGCCATTTAATTTGTTAACAAAATAATCCACACTCCATTGTGCCTTAAAAGTGCAACATTAGAGGTCCATTTTTGTCTTTCTTGTTTTGAAGTGATTAGTACACAGTACTAATAGAAAATATGTCATGTCCCAGTGAATATATGCAGCACTGGAAACACTGTCGAGTTATAGTTGTATCACTGTGATTTGCAGTGTACAAGTCAGCAGTGCAAAGCAACGACAGTGCTATGTCTGATCTTTGTTGTAGCTACTCAACTCTGCCACTGTAGCATGAAAGGCAATGTAGAAATTAATGAATGTGGCTGTGTTCCAGTAAAATTGTATTTATGAATACAGAAATTTGAGTTTTGTGTAATTTTCACATGATAAAATATTATTTTTTTGATTTTTTTCAACTATTAAAAAATATAAAACTATTCTTACACACAGGCCATACAACAACCACCACCATGGACTGGATTTGACCTGCAGGCCACAGTTTGCCAACAATTGGTCTAAAATCTCTAGAGTGACCATGTCGGAAAATTGTTGTTCTACTTTTACGAATTTATGCCCCTTCCAAAGTCATGATTGTTGTGACAATATAATCCTTTCTAGATCTTTCAAGAGATCATTTTTCAGATTATGTAAATTTGCATAATTTGATGTTCATTTCAGTTCATTTCATTGCCTTTGTACCAAAACTTATTATGTACCCTAAGACAAGGAACGTTGGAATGGGCTGGTGGGGGTCTTGATTTGGCAGCCTTTTTCTCATCCGGTCTCTGTTCACCAACCTCAAGCTAATCAGGGGAAGTTCACGTCCACCCTGGACCCCTAGTTAGCTAAGGGCCATGAGACTCAGACTGGCCCCTAAGTCCATGCTGTCAGCCCAATGAGCAGGCTGGAGCACGGAACTGCCTCCCCGGCCTTGCACACTTCAAGAAGCAGGCCTGGCCAAACCCTCTGAGGGCGCATCAGACATAATTGAATACAAGCAGGAAGGAAGATTGAAAACTTCGGTGTTTCTAACAGCAGCACCGAGAAACGATCTCCCAGGTGAGGTCAGCTTTAGAGTGATACAGGCTGGTTGTGCAGGGAGCTCCCAGCTTAGTCCTAGCTCTTCCTAAGTCCCCCCTGCTGATACCCAGGCAAGGTGCTCCCCACTGGGGATGGAAGGGGACTGGCCCCTCGCTTTTGCACGTGCTGGGAGACGCAGAAAGCTAGTCACCTCCTCACCCTGCTGGAAGGCAAGGGGAGAGGGTGAAAACCAGGCATCTTAGAAGTAGCAAAAGAAAGAAAGAAAATGTGAATTGAAGCACAATGGCATATTCACAATGCCAGAGCAGTTTCTATATACTATATTTAGCAGAAGCCCACAGTCCTCTCTTTGTATGTATTTGTATGCATCCTCGGGACCTTCAAAATATCTGTATTATCCACAACTATTATCTCAGCTCATCTACATGTTCATTTTCCCAGGAAGGGGAAAAAAACCTCTCCTGATACTTTGTGAATTCTGGGGAATTTGACTGGGAGATATGTGGAAAAGCAAACAATTGGTAAGGCATATAATTATCACTTTCAAAGAAAACACTCACCTCCAGCTGGCCTACTTGTGTAGGTTCTAATGCCTGAAAAGAGAATTAATTAACCCAGGCAGGTCTCCAGTGCTTGCATGTACTCCTTCAAACCTATTTACAAACCCACTTAAAAATGCTGGGGTTTTGCAAGCAGAAAGTTTGCTATAAATACAGCTGCAGATGGAATTCTTTGAAAATGGAAATGGAAAATTCTGAACAGGAATAACTTGACATTTGATTCTGGAACAATAGTAAAATGTCAACATCTGCCATGAAAATATAGAACTATAAAATAATGATTAAAGGTCCTTTCAGTTTTTAAAATACATACTATACGGCACTGTTTTGGTTTGGTTGTTTTACAAAGCTCTGTGCAGTGTCATTTTGCTTCAACAAACTTCCATTACAGTAATGCTATTTAAGCAATTGAATATTTAAATAGGCATGCTGTAGACTTTTAATTTTATTGGGAGGTAAGAATAGTCTCATTCTATCCGAGCTATTATCACCCAGGCCAGAAGTTTCTCTTTTCCGTGTACCAAAAGCTAGGTCGTTTGACAGCCTAATGATCCTCTCTGCAGTGATCCTTTTAAAGATCTGGGGTGTCACCAAAACATCCCAAATTTGGTTAAAAATCACTCATAATTGTATTTTGACCTTTCTTACACTTATTTACAGTTTGAACTTATATCAGCTCTTGGGTGGCTAATTACATCCTTGAGTTTGCTGCCTTTGGTATAAAGTAGAACCTCCATTTATTTTTTCTTTCTTTTTTAATTGTGGTAAAAGAACACCACTTTACATAAAATTGACCACCTTCACTTTTTTTTTGAGACAAAATCTCACTTTGTTAGCCCAGGCTGTAGTCATAGTTCACTGTAACCTCGAACCCCTGGGCTCAAGGGATCCTCCCACCTCTCAACCTCCTGAGTAGCTAGGACCACAGGTGCACACCACTATGCTCAAGTAACTGTTTTTTTCAAATTTTTTAATAGAGATGGGGTCTTGCTATGCTGTCCAGGCTTGTCTTGACTTGCCAAATTGCTGGGATTATAGGTATAAGCAACTGCACCCGGCCCCACCTTAATGCTTTCTAAGTGCACAGTTCATTAGTGTTAGGTATATTCACATTGTTGTGCAACATTCCAGAACTTTTTCATCCTGCAAAATTAAAACTTTAAGTCCGTTAAGCAACATCTTCTCGTTTCCTCCTTCCCTCAACCCCTTTCTACTTTCTGTCTTTATGAACTTAACCATTTTGCATACCTCATATACAAGGGGGATCATGCACTATTTGTCTTTTTGTGACTGGCTTATTTCACTTAGTATAATGTTTTGAAGGTTGATCCCTGTTGTAGCATGTATTGGTTGTTTATCCCTTTTGCAATCAAATTATATTCTATTGTATGGATAGACCACTCTTTACCTATCCATTTATCACTTGATGGACACTTGGATCGCTTCCACCTTTTGGCTATTGTGAATAATGCTGCTATAAACATAAGTGTACAAATATCTGCTAGAGTTCCTGCTTGCAATTCTTCTGGTTATATACCCAGAAGTATATTTGCTGGATCATATGTTAATTCTATATTTAATTTTTTATTGATACATAATAGTTGTACATATTTTGGGGGTACATGTGATATTTTGATACATGCATACAATGTGCAATGATCAAACTAGGGCAATCCATTTGCCCCTTCTTTATGTTGGAAAACATTCCAACTCCCCTCCTTAAACTATTTTGAACTACACAGCAAATTATTAACTATAGTCACCCTACTGTATTATTAAACACTAGCTCTTATTCCTTCTACCTACCTGTATGTTTGTACCTATCAACCAACATCTCTTCATCCCCCTCTCCTCCCTACTTTTCCCTTCCTCTGGTAGCCACCAATCAACTCTCTACCTCCACAAGATCCGCTTTTTTAGCTCCCACATATGAGTGACAACATATGGTATTTGTCTTTCTGTGTCCGGCTTATTTCACTTAACATAATGTTCTCCAGTTCCATCCATGTTGATGCAAATGATAAGATTTCATATCTTTTAAGGCTGAATAATATTCCACTGTGTATCTGTACCACATTTCTTTATCCATTCATCCATTGATGGACATTAGGTTGATTCCATATCTTGGCTATTGTGATTAGTGCTGCATTAACAAAGGAGTACAGATATGTCTTCAATATGTTTATTTCCTTTCTTTTGGATATATACCCAGCAGTGGGATTGCTAGATCATATGGTAATTCTGAGTTTCCTGAGAAACCTCCTTACTTTCTTCCATAGTGGCTATACTAATTTACATTCCCACCAACAGTGTACAAGCATTTCCCTTTCTCCACATCCTCATCAGCATCTCTTATTTTTTGTCTTTTTGATAAAAGCTATTTTAACTGAAGTGAGATGATATCTCATTGTGGTTTTGGTTTGCATTTCCCTGATGATTAGTGACATTGAGCATTATTTCATATACCTGTTGGTCATTTGTATGTCTTCTCTTGAGAAATATCTATTCAGATATTTTGCCCATTTTTAAATTGTATTATTTGGGTTATTTATTTATTTATTTATTTTTGCTATTGAGTTGGTTGAATTACTTATGTATTCTGGTTATTAATCCCTTGTTGGATGGATAGTTTGTAAATATTTCTTCCTATTCTGTAGGCTGTCTCTTCACTTTGTTGATTGTTTCTTTTGCTGTGCAGAAGCTTTTTAGTTTGATGTGATACCATTTATCTATTTTTTCTTTGTTGCCTGTGTTTTTAAGGTCTTACCCAAAAAATCTTTGCCCAGGCCAATGTTCTGAAACATTTCCCCAATGTTTTCTTCTAGTAGTTTCGTAATTTCAGGTCTTAGATTTAAGTCTATAATCCATTTTGATTTTTGTATATGATGAGAGATAGGGGTCCAGCTTCATTCTTCTGCATGTGGTTATCCATCTATGGTTTAATTTTTTGAGGAACTGCAATACATTTCCCACAGCAGCTGCACTATTTTATATTCTCATCAGTAATGCACACAATTCTACTTTCTCTGTATCCTCACGAATACTTGTTTTCTGATTTATTTCTTTTAAATAATAGTCATCCCAATGAGTGTGAACTGGTATTCATTGAAGTTTTGACTTTTATTTTCCTAATGATTAATAATGTTGAGCATCTTTTCATGTGCTTATTGGCCATTTGCATATTTTCTTTGGAGAAATATCTATTGAAGTTCTTTGCCCACTTAAAAAAATTATTTTAATTATTATGGGTACATAATAGCTGTATGTATTTATAGGATACATATGATTGGGTTTCTCTGCACAAGTATATTATTTTATTTATTTATTTTATTTTATTTTTATTTTTTTGTGACAGAGTCTCACTCTGTTACCTAGGCTAGAGTGCCGTGGTGACAGCCTAGCTCACAGCAACCTCAAACTCCTGGGCTCCTGCCTCAGCCTCCTGAGTAGCTGGTACCACAGGCAGGCACCACTACACCCAGCTAATTTTTTCTATTTTTAGTAGAGATGGGGTCTCTCTATTGCTCAGGCTGGTCTCGAACTCATGAGCTCAAGCAATCCTCCCACCTCAGCCTCCCAGAGTGCTAGGATTACAGGTGTGAGCCACCATACCCAGCCTAATGTTTTATTTTTAAGTTGTATATCTTTATAGGACACACATGATGTTTTGATACAGGCATATAATGTGGATTAATCAAATCAGGGTAATGGGGGTATCCATCACCTTAGGCATTTATCATTTCTTTGTGTTAGGAACATTCCAATTCCACTCTTTTAGTTATTTTAAAGTATACCCTAACTTGTTGATTATAGTCACTTTGTTGTGCTATCAAATATTGTTCATTCTATCTATCTAAGTTTGTTTTTACACCCATTAACCATCCCTACTTTATCACCACCTCCTTGCTACCCTTCCCAGCCTCTGGTAACCATCATTCTACTCTCTGTCTCCATGAGATCAACTGTTTTGGGGTTTTGTTGTTGTTGTTGTTGTTCATATATATATTTTTCTCTCTCTTTTTTTAAATTTTCAAAATATTAAGGGAGTACAAACTTTTTGTTATATGGATACACTCTATAATGCTGCAGTCAGGACTTTAGGTGTGCCTGTCACCAGGACGGTGTTCATTGTACCCAACAGGTAAGTTTTTATCCCTCCCCCTCCCCCTTCTTAGTTTCCAATGTCCTTTACAGCTTATCTGTGGTGGTTTTTAACTTTCTCTTCAATTCCATTCATCTTATTTGCCATCCATATTCTGAATTCTATTTCTGACATTTTGACAATTTCCTTTTTCACTTTTTTTTTTTTGAGACAGAGTCTCACTCTGTTGCCCGGGCTAGAGTGAGTGCCGTGGCATCAGCCTAGCTCACAGCAACCTCAAACTCCTGGGCCCAAGCGATCCTCCTGCCTCAGCCTCCCAAGTAGCTGGGACTACAGGCATGCACCAGCTAATTTTTTCTATATATTTATAGTTGGACAATTAATTTCTTTCTATTTGTAGTAGAGACAGGGTCTTGCTCTTGCTCAGGCTGGTTTCAAACTCCTGACCTTGAGCGATCCACCTGCCTCAGCCTCCCGGAGTGCTAGGATTACAGGCATGAGCCACCGCGCCCGGCCATAGACAATTTCCTTTTAGTTGGGTTCCATTGCTGTAAGGTCTGTTGTGATCCTTCAGGGATGTCGAGCTAGCTTGTTTTTACACGTTGCCAGAGTTCTTTTGATGGTTTAGTCTCATCTGAAAACCCTTCTCTTAGATCAGGGCAGATAGATTTGCAGTTCTCCTATTCTCCTTTGCTGGAAACTCTCTTAGTCAGTCAGAAGGAGAGGTCCCTAGATGACACTTTTGTGTCCTAGTCTGGGAGATTGATCTGGTAGGAGAGGGACAGATGTGCTGAGATCTTGTTAATGTAGTTGTTCTACCTTGTCGGGTTTCTCTCTAGTTGTCACAACCAAAGCCGGTGCTGGGGGATCTTCATATGGAGTGGTGAATTGGTCCCTAGGCTGCTGTTGAATGCTCAGGCAGGGGCCTGGGTGAGTCCCTGTCCACAGAGGCAGGCATTGCAAGAGATTGCTCTGTCCAAGTCTTGCTGCGGCAGTGGCAGGGAATGCTTGGCGAGGCTTTCTAGGTGGTGGCCACAGGTGGCAGGGCTGCAGGCATTCGCTCCACGCAGGTCTAGGTGTAATGGACGTTCACAGCAAGAGGCAACTTGTGGCTAGTGGGTACGTGGTGGAGAGCTGGACCATAGGCATGGCATCATGGAGGTCCACGGGGGCCACTACCCAGCACTTGGGTCTGTGGAGGCGTGGACCTCCACGTGTGTCCATGAAGACGTGGATCATGGCATGGTGCATGGGACTGCAGAGGTGTGGCCTGTCGGCCAGGGCACAAAACCAGGGAGCATGGCCTTCCACAAAACATGCAGGGCTGGGGGGTGTGGTACACCACAGGTTGCGCAGGTCTGAGGTGGCATGGATTTTGCTGCAGTGCCGTGTGGGGCCGAGAAGCTCGTTCCTTTTGTCCACCTGTGGGTTCACAGAGGGGTGGCCCGCTAGTTGGTGTGCAGGTCTGAGGGGGGTTGGACCTCAGCCTGGCAACACACAGGGCTGGGAGGCTTGTTCCAGTGGTCAGCATGTGAGGCCACAGGGGCTGGGCTGCCAGATGGCTGGGGTTCTCTCCTCACACAGGTCCCCCTGGGGCTGCTGATGTGGGACCTCTTGAGTGGCATCAGCGCCTGTCCCATTCAAATTTCCTGATGGGGGGCACTTGGCTCCCAGTTACAGGCGTGCAAAGGTGTCTGCTCTTCCTGCTCCATCCTCGGCCCAGCAAGCGCAGCTGATCCCTATGTAGACCAGGAACTCCATGCCCTGAGAGCTTAGAGTAGCGTCAGATAAGGCAACCCAGGAACAGAGGCCAGCGGGTGCCTGCTGAGCCTGCTCTCTGATGCAACTTCACTATACAATCTCCAAGCTGTTCCCTGTTAAGTACGGTGGCCTGCAGTGTGGTTGGGAGGGCCCTCAAACCTGGAGTCTCAGTGTCCACATGGAGAGCATAGGGCCCTGCGGTTCTCTGCATTATCCCTTCCCCACGTGTAGGGGTCTCCCACAGGTACCTTCTAATCTTGGAGAGTGGATCTCTCAGTCCTTGTCTCCCTCATTCTGAGAGTCTCCTGTCACTTCTCTGATCATTTACAATGCTCTTTCAGAGAGGGTCCACCTGTAGGTGAGCATCTGCTTGCAAATTTTAATCCTATCTTTGAAAGTAGTATATACCCCTCTCTCCAATTGTTTTTCATATTTAGCTCCCACATATGAGTGAAAACATGCAAGATTTGTCTTTCTGTGCTTGGCTTATTTTACTTAACATAATGTTCTCCACTTCCATCCATGCTGTTGCAAATGGCAAGATTTCATTCTTTTTGTGGCTATATAATATTCCATTGTGTATCTGTACTATAATTTCTTTATCCATTCATCCATTGATGGACACTTAGGTTGATTCCAAATCCTGGCTATTGTGAATAGTGCTGCAATAAACATGGGAGTGCAGATATCTTTTTGATATACTGAATTCCCTTCCTTTGTATATACATCCAGTGGTGGGATTGCTGAGTCATATGGTAGTTCTATTTTTAGTTTTTTGAGAAACCTTCATACTGTTCTCCATAGTGGCTGCACTAATTTACATTCCCACCAACAAAGTACAAGGGTTCCCCTTTTTTCACATCCTTGCCAGCATTTTTTTTTTTTTGAGACAGAGTCTCACTCCATTACCCTGGTCACAGTGCAGTGGTGTCATCATAGCTCACTGAAACCTCCAACTCCTGGGATCAAGCGATCCTCCTGCCCCAGCCTCCTGAGTAGCTAGGACTATAGGCACGTGCCACCATGCCCAGCTGATTTTTTCTGTTTTTGGTAGAGATGAGGTCTTGTTGTTGCTCCAGTTGGTCTCAAAGTCCTGAGCTCATGCGATCCTCTCACCTTGGCCTCCCAGAGTGATAGGATTACAAGCATGAGCCACCACAACTGGCCCCTTGCCAGCATTTTTTGTTGCCTGTCTTTTTAACAAAAGCCATTTTAACTGGGGTGAGATGGTATCTCATTGTAGTTTTGATTTGCATGCTCATTTGACGTTGAGCATTTTTTTTATATGTCTGTTGGGCATTTGTATATCTTATTTTAAGAAATGCCTATTCAGATCCTTTGCCCACTTTTAATGGGATTATTTGATTTTTTTTCCATTACTGGGCTTGGGGGGCCCCCAGTGTTGATATGGCTGTAGTGACCAAAGACTTAGATCACAACACTCAATTCCCTTTGAATATCTGAAAAGTCTTCTCAGGAAGGATGGGTTCAAACAAGTCCAGACTGAAAATATTAAAATGAATATCTAACTCTTCAATGCCAGACATTGACAAACATCTGCAAGTATCAAGAACAACCAGGAAAACACAATCTCACCAAACGAACTAAATAAGGTATCAGTGACCAATCCCGGAGCAATGGAAATATGTGATCTTTCAGGCAAAGAATTCAAAATAGCTGTACTGAAGAAGATCAATGAACTTCAAGACAACACAGAGAAGGAATTCAGAAGCCTACTGTAGAAATTTAACAAAGAGATTGAAATAATAAAGAAAATCAAGCAGAAATTCTGGAGCGTAAGAATTCAACAGACAAACTGAGAAATGCATCATAGTCTCTCAACAGCACAATTGACCAAGCAGAAGAAAGAATTAGTGAGCTTAAAGACAGGCTATTTGAAAATACAGAGTAAGAAGAGAAAAAAGAAGAAATAATAAAAAAGAAACAAGCATGCTTACAAGATCTAGAAAGTAGCCTCAAAAGGACAAATCTGAGTTATTGGCCTTAAAGAGGAAGTAGAGGAGAGATTGGGGTAGAAGATTTTTTCACAGGAATAATGACAGAGAACTTTCCAAACCTAGAGAAAGATATCAATATTCAGGTAGAAGAATGTCACAGAACACCAAACAGATTTAACCCAAACAAGAATACCTCCATGCATTTAATAATAAGCTCCCAAAGATCAAGGATAAAGAAAAGGTCCTAAGGGAAGCAAGAAAAAGGAAAAAAAAAATAACACATAAACAAGCTCCAATACATCTGACAACAGACTTCCCAGCAGAAAACTTACAGGCCAGGGGAGAGTGGCATGAAATATTCAAAATGCTGAAGGCAAAAAACCTTAATCCTGGAATATTATGTCCTGGAAAAATATCCTTCAAATATGAAGGAGAAATAAAGACTTTCCCAGACAAACAAAAGCTGAGGGATTTCATCAATACCAGACCTGTCCTACAAGAAATGCTAAAAGGAGTTCTTCACTCTGAAAGAAAAGGGCATTAATGAACAATAAGAAATCATCTGAAGGTATGCAACTCACTGGTTGCAGTAAGTACACAAATACACAATACTCCATTTGCTATAATTGAGGTATATAAACCACTTATATCTTGAGTAGGAAAACTAAAAGACAAACATATCAAAAGTAACTACAATAACTTTTTGAGAGATATATAGTATAAAAAGACATGGATGGAAACAATAATAAGTAAAAAAGCAGAGAAGATGCAGTTAAATGGTAGAATTTCTGTTAGATTTCTGTTTCCTTGTTTATTTGTTTGTTTGTAAGCACAGTTGTCATAAGCTTAAGATAATCGGTTATAAAATGTTTTTTGTAAGCCTCATGGTAACCTCAAATCAAAACACCTACAACAGATACACTAAATATAAAAAGCAAGAAATTAAAACACAGTACAAGAGAAAATCACTTTTAACAAAGGAAGACAGGAAAGAAGAAAGAGAGTACCACAGAATGACTAGAATTCAAATAATAACATGGCAATAGTACGTCCTTACCTATCCATAACATCGAATGTGAATGGACTAAATTTGCCAATCAAAGGACATAGAGTGGCTGAATGGATAAAAAACCAAGAGCTAACTATATGCTGTCTGCAAGAGACACACTTCACCTATACAGATACATGTAGACTGAAAATTAAAGGATGGAAAAAGATATTCCATGCAAATGGAAGCCAAAAAAGAGCAGAAGTAGCTATACTTCTATCAGATAAAATAAATTTCAAGACAAAAACTGTAAAAAGATTCAAAGAAAGTCATTATCTAAGGATAAAGGGTTCAATCCAGCAAGAGGCTATAAAAATTCTAAATATATATGCACCCAACACTGGAGTACCCAGATATATAAAGCAAATATTATCAGAGCTAAAGAAAGAGATAGGCTCCAATACAATAATCACTGGAGACCCTAACACCTCACTGTCAGGTGTTTTCAGCATTGGACAGATCATCCAGACAGAAAATCAACAAAGAAACATTGGACTTAATTTGCACTATAGACCAATGGACCTAATAGATATTTACAGAACATTTCATCCAACAGCTGCAGCATATATGTTCTTCTCCTCAGCTCATGGATCATTCTTAAAGATAAACCATATATTAGGCCACAAAACAAGTCTTTAAAAATTAAAAAAATTGAAATTGTGCCAAGTATTTTCTCTGACCACAATGGAATAAAACTAGAAATCAATAAGAAGAGGAACATTGGAAACTATACAAACACATGGAAATTAAACAACATGCTCTGGAATGTTGTTTAATTCTCATTCTGGAATGACCAGTACATCAACGAAGAGATTAAGATGGAAATTGAACAAATTTTTGAAATGAATGAACCAAGAAAAAACTTAAGACAGCAAAACCTATGGGATATAGCAAAAGCAATAATAAGAGATAAGTTTATGTAAGTGCCTATATCAAAAAGGTAGAAAAGCTTCAAATAAACAACGTAATGATGCATCTCAAAGAACTAGACAAACAAGACAAACCAAACCCAAAATAAGTAGAAGAAAAAAACTAATAAAGACCAGAGCAGAAATAAATGAAATTGAAACCAAAAAATACAAAAGATCAATGAAACAAAAAAAAAATGGTTTTCTAAAAAGATAAACAAAATTGTCAAACAATAGTTTAGAGCAAGAACACATGATTTGATGAAGGTGTTTGATTTACGTTTCTTGCGTTCTCTCTGATAACTCATCATTTAGGTACTCCCAGAGGAGTGGTCTTCCAGAATTCTTTCATTACCACTTTGCTGCGTCTTAATACTTCAAAGGTCGAGGCACATTTCACCAGAAAGGTATTTGTATTTCTCCATAACTTCAATCTACCTTCTACCTATTCCATTGTCTACAGTAAACAGAAATATAATTTATGAGACTACCCTTCTTTCACCCCAATAGCCTAAAATCCTATAATGGCTTTTGTAAAATCAGAATATGGTTACCTGGGTAACCTATGTTAGAAGCTCTTCTTCTCTCTCCCTCCTATACTATATTCACTTTTTTGTTTCCATTTTTCTTTCAAATGAATCAACATTTCACATGCAGTGAAAATTCTCAAATACATATGCACTGACGATCTTTAAACAATTACAGTTCTGTTCTGTTTAAAGAGGCTTTTCCATATTTAAAATTTGGTATTTTAAAATACCTCTTAAACACACAAATTGTTTTGAAGAATGTTACACAGTTTCTCACTTGAAGAGATGAACGGAAAATTTTTAAACAATATTTAAGCATATCTCAAAAAAAAAAAAAACACCATCTACTATCCCGCTTGAATTTAATTTGTAGGGAAATGGATTATTTCAAGAGACACCAGGACACAGTCTTTCTGCCTCCTGCTGGAAATCCAAAACGGCAAGTTGCATTCACATCTCAGCCCCTAACTTAGTAAGTGGAACTCTAGATCATCAGAACATCTGTTTATATTTGTTTACAAAGAAATAGCAAGCAGTTTGATAGGCCTGAGATTTTTGTTGAGATATAATTCACATACCAAAAAAATCACCATTTTAAATTATATAATTCAGTAGTCTTTAATGTATTTACAAAGTTGTGCCATCATCACCACTGCCTCTTAAATAATTCCAGAATATTTCGTAACTCCAAAAG
The DNA here is from genome assembly GCA_963574885.1 of Lepilemur ruficaudatus. Lineage (NCBI taxonomy): Eukaryota > Metazoa > Chordata > Mammalia > Primates > Lepilemuridae > Lepilemur > Lepilemur ruficaudatus. The sequence goes on along the minus strand of CAUYRT010025281.1, from coordinate 49,967 downwards.
AAACCCCATATCCAATAGTAATCACTCCCCCATTCCTCCCTCCCACCAGCCACTGACACCACTAATCTACTTTCTGCCTTTACAAATTCGCCTGTTCTGGACATCGCATATAAAAGAAATCATACGATATGGTAGTCTTTATGATTGGCTTTCTTCATGATCATAATGTTTTTAAGGTTCATCAATGTTGTAGCAGATATCAGTACTTCAGTTCTTGTTGTTGCCAAATATTATTCCATTGTGTAGATATACCACATTATATTTATTCATCAGTTGATGGATATTTGAGTTATTTCTACTTTTTGGATATTATGAATAATGCTGCTATGAACATTTGTGTAAAAGTTTTTACGTAGGCATTAGTTTTCATTTTTAGTAAATATATACCTGGAAGTAGATTTGATAAAGCACGTGATAATTCTATGTTTAACCATTTCAAGAATTGCCGGGCTGCATTCCAGAGTAGTGACAACAGTCGACATTACCACCAGCATGGATAAGCGTGCTCATTATGCTGGCATTTATTGTCTAACTTTTAATATATTTTATATTTAGTATGTTCTACCCATTATAGCCATACTAGTGAGTATGAAGTGATACCTCATTGTGGCTTTGGTTTGTATTTCCCTAATAACAATGATGCTAAGCATCTTTTCATGTGCTGATTGGCTATATGTGTATTTTCACCACGGAAATGAATATTCAAATCCTTTGCCCATTTTCCAATTGGGTTATATTTTTATTGCTGAGTTGTGGAAGACTTCTTTATATAATCTATATGCAAGACTCTTATCATATATGTCATTTGCAAATATTTTCTCCCATTCTGCGGGTTATCTTGTTATCTTCTTGACGGTACCCTTTGAACTACAAAGGTTTTAGTTTTGATGAAATCCAATTTATCTATTTTTTTCTTTGATTGCTTTGTGTTGTATCTAAGAAGTGCCTAGCTTACCTAATCTAAAATATGAAGATTTAAACCTATCTTTCCTTCTAAGAGTTTTATATTTTAAGCTCTTATATTTAGCTCTTTGATCCATTTTGAGTTAATTTTTATATATGGTGGCAGGTAGGGGTCCAACTCCGTTCTTTGGGATGCGGATATCCACTTGTCCCAGCATCTTTATTGAAAAGACTATTCCTTCCCCATTGAATATTCTTGGCACTCCTGTGGAAAATAAATTTACCATAGATGTAGGGGTTTATTTATGGATTGACTATTCTATTTCACTGATCTTTAGGTCAATATCACATTGTCTTGATTAATTTAATTTAACAATAAATTTTGAAATCAAGAAATGCAATCTATATTCTTTGCTGTCTATGACTACTGAAATCTCTGCTTGATAAGCTTAATGGTCAGCTAATGATTGAACAGAAATTTCCTTAAACTCCTGGTACCAATAAGCTTCCCAGTCTTTGCTGAGGGTGTGTGTGTGTATGTTCAGTCAAACCTTCAACACTCAGTCAGGTCATTGATAACTTGGCCTTAGCCTTCATTTCCTACTTGTGCAGAGCCTCAAGTTCAGTGAGAGGTGACAGCTTAGGACCTTTTCAGGTCTCTTCTGAACATTTACATAACCCTGGATATGCACACAGCCCCATGCATGCACATGGCCTTCTAGATTCCCATTAATATGTTGGAGCTTTTCAAAGCCCACTGCAGACATCTCATTTTCCATATTTTTTTCTTTTAAGTTTTTGGATTAGCTTTCTGTTCGCCCTGACTGTTATTGCCACCTCAGGCAGCTGCCATGTTAAACAATATCCACTGATTATTTTCACCAAACACCTCTGGAGAAAAGGCTGCTCACACTGGACAAGCTCTGAATCAGGTGAAATAAAGACAATCTTGCAAGTGGAGTTTTCCAAGGGAATTGTCAGACAAGTCAAATAATGACAGTTCTCTGAGATTTGGCCCTTGAAAGAACTCCAGCCCTATTCTGATCCCTTCAGTGGCTGCTAAGCTTCTGGTTTTCACTGTGATTGTGGGCTATTAATTTGCAAGTCTACCACAGAGCTGGGAGATACAGGAATAGAGGAAATTCTAATGCCACAAAGCTCATTGTTCTTATTAAGATTAAGCCATTTTTCTTGAAGAAATGCTGTTTAGCTTTTGCAAGCTTTTGATTAATTTCCAGAGTTCTGAAAAAGTTGTTTTTGACATTTTTTGGCTAATGTTCTCGTTGTTTTTATGTAGGAGTGGTTTTTTGGAGTTCCTTACTTCACCGTTCTTGAAGTCATCTAGATCTGAGATTTTAACGTCCACTATTATCTCCTCCTTTGCACCAAATGTTGTTGGACCAACTTGCGCTATTTTCTAAGAATTGAATAGATAACAATATCACAAATTACCATGTGCATTATAACTCAGCATAAAACTGTTGGAATTTGCCAAAGATTAGGCTACGTAAGCCAGGATCCCTGTCTTTTTGTGTGTTAACGTTTGTATCTCTTACCCATGAAGCAGAATGTTAAAACGGGAATTTTTTATCCAAAAATTGTTACTGAAAAATATGCATGGCAAATACTCATCAATCTAAATGGAAATACTAGATTATCTAATGGATGACATGCTTAATACATTTCATTTTGAAACAGGTTCTGCAACTCCTAACCCACTACCAGCCTCCATCTATGCAAGGGAAGATGAGAGTGATCATGAAGGATAACTGATGAATGAGAAATACTTTGAAGATTGTCATAACACTGTGTATTTCTCTCCCCAGTCTCCCAATCTTCAAGCCCAATTAAAGGGGCTTCAAGAGAACTAACTACTTTGAGCCTGATATGTGTCCTCTGGAATTCGGACAACACTTGATATATACCCTTTGAAGTTGAGAAAGCCTAAAGGGTGGTGGCTGAGACATGCCTAAAACAATAAATTTAAAGACTGGCTGGAGTTGCCTGTGATTGCAGCGGGAGCAATCTGCACTTCAAAAATTTGGTGGGGCAAAAGTTCAAAATGTTTACCATGGGTCAGAAGGGGCCCTAAGGATAGTATCCAGGCTTGAAGCTTCTTGAAAGGCCCCCACTGATGAGGCATGCATGTGGCAAAGTTATCCAAATTTTCAGAGTGTGGGTGGAGTGTACAGCCAGAGTTGAGAGCAGAGGGGAAGAAAAGTAAGCAAAGAATAATAGTATTGTCAACAGAAACAGACAATAAAAGAGAAAAATGGTAAGAAAGAAGTTTTTGGGCAAAAAACATGTAAAAAATGCTCAACATCACTAAGCATCAGAGAAATGCACATTAAAACCGCAATGAAATACCATCTTATACTATTTCGAATGGCTATTAGTAAAAACTCAAAAAACAGTAGATGTTGGCAAGGATACAGAGAAATGGGAACACTTATACACTGTTGATAGGAATGTAAATTAGTACAACCTCTATGGAAAACAGTGTGGAGATTCTTCAAAGCACTAAAAATAAGGCTACCATTCAACCCAGCAATCCCATTACTGGGTATCTACCCAAATGAAAAGAAATTATTGTATCAAAAAGATACCTACACTTGTATGTTTATTGCAGCACTATTCACAATAGCAAAGATTTGAAATCAACCTAAGTGTCCATCAACTAATGACTGAATACAGAAAATGTAAATATCATTGTGTCTGTATATATACATATGTCTCTCTCTCTCTCTCTCTCTCTCTCTATATATATATATATATATGAATACTATTCAGCCATAAAAAAGAATGAAATCATGTCTTTTGCAGAAACATGGATGGAACTGGAGGCCATTATCTTAAGGGAAAAAACTCAGAAAGTCAAATACCACATTTTCACTTGTTAGTGGGAGTTAAAAATAAGTACACGTGGCCATAGAGAATGGAATAATAGACTCTGGAGACTCAGATGGACAAGAGGAGGGTGTGGGATAAGAAATTACCTAATGGGTACTACATACACTGATTGGGTGGAGGTTACACAAAAAGCCCAGACTTCACCACTGCACAATATATCCATGTAACGAATCTGCACATGTACCCCATAAATCTATAAAAATAAAGTTCAAAGAAAGAAAAAAAGAGTTTTGAGTTTGAGTTTAGACATCATCTTTGTGATTCAGTATTCCAATGATCATTTCACATGGATCAAAGGGATCTCTGCTACCTTCTTTGTACACGTTTAATATTTCCAAAGTATTTTCAAGAAGTTAGTGCTATTTTCACTGGACCTGGGATGCTTCACTACAAGTAAGAAACAGAAAGCCTACGTTCTAATCCTAGTTCCATCACTAAGTTGTATGAGACTTTAACTGCTTTGCCCCTTATTTTCTTTGCTATAAAACATAGGTAATAACTGTCCTACCATCTACTTGGTTGTGATGATGATGAAAGAGGCTATAGGATTATTTGTGTGAAAGATCTTTGAAAAAGAACCAGACACAAAATGTATTCCAAATCTATTTTTTGTAACGAGTACATACCAGTAATCTGGCAGGGATAAGGGAAGAGGCAATGAAGCTCCAGTTTATGTTCCAAGACAGGAACTGAGGCCCTGGTAATCTGTAAGGAAACAGAGATTGTAAACCATGGCCAGTGCTCACCTGGAACAAAGTGCTCACTGACAGTGAGGCTCTGGGGAACTGCATAGTTTTACTCTAGAACATCAAGGAAGGGTGGGACCTAGTGGGTAGAGATGCTGCGTTTTAAACATTGGATAAATAACAAAAGTGTAAGGAACAGAAGTTCCTAATTTCTCACTTCAAAAAGTTCCCAATTTCCCACTTCAAAGTATGAACTGGAACTCAAGGGTGTATTGGACCCTGCTGAAAGAAACTCATCCCTGGCCAAAGGAAGCAGCTCCTCACCCCACCCTTGGTCTAATGAAACTTCCTCCTTTCCTGAGGGTGTTCCCTTTCTAGAGGAAGAAAATTCCCTTCATACCCCACCTCTCATTCACAGTCGACCTGTAACCAGAACTAAGCCTCAGCATGTCTCATGGGGTTGGGCAAATGCAAAGTCAGTGTGGAACATACCAGAAGACTTGTGGAAAACTGTTAATTTATATGTACCAGACACCCGAGTATTGAGGATGCTCTACCAAGGATGATGGAGTTTGTCCTATTTGCTAGCTAGGGCATCAGGGCACACTTCTGTTGCTTTACTGATCTGATTAACTCAAATCTAGACGAGATGCTGAGGCCCTAGAAATCCCCCAGCACGATGCAGAGGAAGGAATTCAAGGACTTTGAGAAAGAAGCATGCTAGTGTAAATTGATCACCTGTGATTCGCCTGCTCATCCCCTAATCATGAACCCTGACAGGCCAGATAACTTGAGACAAATTGCTGAGTTTAACCCAAGTATCTTTTTCTTCTCTTTTTCTGTGAAAATAGTGTAAAATTTTAGGAGAGTTGCAAGAATAAGAATATCACAAAAAACTCTCATATGCCCTTTACCCAAGTACATCTATTGTTAACACTTTACCTTATTTGCTTTATCATTTCACACACAATCATTTTATATATGTTTATATATATTTTGCTTATATATATATTTTCTGAACTTTTTGAGAGTAAGTTACATACCTCTAAATCCTTTATTGTTGATTTTCTAAGAATAAGAATATTCTGTTACATAACCATAGTACAGTTAGTAACTTCATTAAAATTAACATTAATACAATGTTTTAATCTAATTTAACTTCCATATTTCAGTTTTTTTCAATTGACCAATAACTTCCTTTATGGTGCTTTTTTTCATCTTTAGCACAAAATCCAGTCTAGGACCAGGTTCTGCATTTAGTTACTACATCTCTTTAGTCTCCTTTAGGCTGCACCGTTCACACAGTTTTTCTCTTATGACATTGAGATTTTTTTTTTTGAGACAGAGTCTCACTCTGTTGCCCGTGCTAGAGTACTGTGGCATCAGACTAGCTCACAGCAACCTCAAACTCCTGGGCCCAAGCAATCCTCCTGCCTCAGCCTCCTGAGTAGCTGGGACTACAGGCGTGAGCCACCATGCCCGGCTAATTTTTTTATATGTATTTTTAGTTGGCCAATTAATTTCTTTGTATTTTTAGCAGAGACGGGGTCTTGCTCTTGCTCAGGCTGGTCTCGAACTCCTTAGCTCGAAGGATCCTCCCACCTCAGCCTCCCAGAGTGCTAGGATTACAGGCCTGAGCCACCGTGCCTCGCCAACACTGAGATTTTTGAAGAATACAATCTCCTTTCCTTGTGTTTTGATACAGTGTTCCTCATTTGGAGTTGGTCTAATATTTCTGCACTCTGAGATGAATATTATGCATTCCTGGCTAGAGAGCTACATAATCAATGCTGTGTCCTTCTTAGGGCATAATATTGGGAGGCACAGGATGTCTATTTGCCCCCTACCATGGGTGATGTTAATTTTGATCACCCAATCAAGTTCTTTTCTGATTTTTCCACCTTATAGTTACTATTTTTTCTCTGGTAACTAATAAGCAGTCTGTGGAGAGACACTTCAAGAACAACACAAATATTTTACTCTGCATCAAAATTTCCCCTTTGTTTCAGCATCAGTTGATGATCCTACTAAATCAATCTTTACTGGGATGATTAGAAAATGATGAGACTCAGGCCCCTTATCTTTTAAAACAGGCTTGTTGGCTTATCCACTCTAAAAAGGGGTGCTAGTGTGACATGCTGCAGTCATAGTAAGTTTGCTGATCTCAATGGGAAGACTAAGAAAGCCTTGGATAACAACGACTAGCTGGGGCACTAAACCAGCACAAATGTGGGGATGGTGTGAGTTCTAGAACAGGCAGCAGGGCCTGTATGGTAACCAGGAATTGTGTTTCACAGGGATCTTTGCATTGTGTAATTGAGCAGGGACCCTGTGACAGAAAAGAGCTAGGCAGCCTGCTGAGGTCTTTCTACAACTGACAAAATTCCTGGTTTAGTGAAGGAAGACCTGGCTTAATCTACTACAATAGAGAGTCATGCCATGACTGAGTAAATGAAGGGGAAGCCCGGTTCCCTTGAGGAAGAACACCACAAGTATGTATGCATTTTCCCCAGTGAACCTGCAGCCATTTTCCCTGGGGAAGAGGAATATCCCCACAAAGTTTAGAAATTAGTAAATCCTAGTTCTAAGTTTACACTAATTTCTGGACTACCAGAATGCTATGGCCACCAGTCATAGACTTTCAGGATAGGGATTGACAAGATATAAATGCAATTTGGGGCCAGGTGTGGTGGCTCACACCTATAATCCCAGTGCTTTGGGAGGCCAAGGTGAGATGATCATTTGAGCCCAGGAGTTTGAGGCCAGCCTAGGCAACATAGTGAGACACTGTTGGAAGAAAGAAAGAAAGAGAGAAAGAGAGAAAGAAAGAAGAAAGAAAGAAAGAAAGAAAGAAAGAAAGAAAGAAAGAAAGAAAGAAAGAAAGAAAGAAAGAAAGAAAGAAAGAAAGAAAGAAAGAAGGAAAGAAAGGAAGGAAGGAAGAAAGGGAAAAAGAAAAAGAAGAAAAATCAGCCAGGTGTGGTGGTGCACACCTGTAGTCCCAGCTACTCGGGAGGCTGAGCCAGGAGGATTGCCTAAGCCCAGGAGTTTGATGCTGCAGTGAGCTACGGTCACACCGCTGTGCCCCAGCTTGGGCGACAGAGCGAGACCCTGTCTCTTTTTAAAAAATGCAATTTTTACCCTAGTCAGTCTCACTATAGGCTCGATGAAACCACCAAACTCAATATAGTGGAAATATCTTCAGTTCCTGAAGGTATAAATGAAATGCATATACTCAGCAAATGACAGAATTTCTCCCTGGGCTCCTTAAGCCACAGAGACAGGGCTTTTAAGACTATTACAGAACAAAAGGGCCAAGCAGGATCTCCTGGAGCTCCTCCTCCCTAACAAAAAGCAACACTGCCTTCCTGGTAGAACTGCAGAAGTAAATGTCATAGGTGATGACTTGAAAGATGTAGCAGTGATGACTTAATTCATACTTGACTAGTTTAAAAGGCAGGTGGGTTTCAGAGTAACCTTAGATTGTCATTCATTGTATGTCAACTTTAAATGTGGCTACTGTTCCAGATATGATCTTATAGGCACTTGGCAAATAGCTATTGATATAACGAAAGCATCTTATTTTCTATACATATCAATCAAGGAACTAAGGTGAGGCCTGAGGCACAAAATTTAAGGGGGGATGCCAAAAATCTCAATAACCAAGGCAATATTTTAATGCAATATTTCATAAAACTCAAAATTAATGCAAAAAATCCATGATACACAAAATAGGAAAATTTCAAATAGAGACAGGACCAACAATAAACAGAGAACGCCGGGAGCAGAACACCTCCATTGCCTTGCTGCAGCACATGTCAACTCTTCAGCCATGTGCCACTAATTTGCCAGGAATCTTGATCACCTTTCCATCCCATAGGAAGGACATCGTTATGCTAATCTATCATCGATGACCTCATGTTGACTAAACCTGGAAAGCAAAAATTGGCAGGTAACCTAGATGCTGGAAAATGGTTGCTAATTCTCTAGAACATACAGGAGCCTGCTAATAATGTAGGGATAAGGCAAAAAAGGAAGGTCAAGACAGCCTGAGTACAGCCATTTTGGCTGATACCAGACCCTAACCACCTTTTTTTAAATTTCAGCATATTATGGGGGCACAAATGTTTAAGTTATGTATATTGCGCTTGCCCCCTCCCCTGTCTGAGCCAGAGCTTCAAGCGTGTCCATCCCCCAGACGGTGCGCATCACACTCATTACATATGTATATATCCATCCCCTTTCCTCCCGCTCCCATCTGCCCGACGCTGGATAAATGTTATTCCTATATGTCCATTTAGGTGTTGATCAGTGAAACCAATTTGCTGGTGACTACATGCAGTGTTTTTTCCCCCTTTCTTGGGCTACTTCACTTAGTAGAATGGGTTCCAGCTCTATCCAGGAAAATACAAGAAGTGCTAAATCACTATTGTTTCTTATAGCTGAATGGTACTCCATGGTATCCATATACCACATTTTATTAATCCACTCATGTTTTGATGGGCACTTGGGTTGTTTCCACATCTTTGCAATTGTGAATGCTGGTATAAACATTTGAGTGCAGATGTCTTTTTTTATAGATGTCTTTTGTTCTTTCGGGTCAATGCCCAGTAACGGGATTGCTGGATCAAATGGTAGATCTACTTGTATCTCTTTAAGGTATCTCCATATTGCTTTCCACAGAAGTTGCACTAGTTTGCAGTCCCACCAGCAGTGTAGGAGTGTTCCTGTCTCTCTGCATCCACACCAACATTTATTGTTTTGTGACTTTTTGATAAAGGCCATTCTCACTAGAGATAAGCGATATCTCATTGCGAGTTTTGATTTGCATTTCCCTGACGATTAGAGATGTTGAGCATTTTTTCATATGTTTGTTGGCCATTCTTCTGTCTTCTTTTGAAAAGTTTCTGTTCATGTCCTTTGCCCACTTTTTGATAGGTTTGTTTGATTTTTTTCTTGCTGATTTTCCTGAGTTCTAAATAGATTCCAGTTATCAGCCTTTTATTGGATGTGTAGCTTGTGAAAATTTTCTCCCATTCTGTAGATTGTCTGTTTGCTCTCGTGACGGTTTCGTTGTCTGTGCAGAGCTTTTTAATTTGATCAGGTCCCATTTATTTATTTTTGTTGTTGCTGTGATTGCTTTTGGGGTCTTCTTCATAAATTCTCTGCCTATGCCGATGTCTACAAGAGGTTTTCCAACATTTACTTCTAGAATTCTTATAGTTTCATGCCTTAGGTTTAAGTCTGTTACCCATCATTACCCAAAGGAAAAAAAGACATTCTATAAAAAAGACATCTGCACTAGAATGTTTATGGCAGCGCAATTCACAACTGCAAAGACGTGGAAACAACCCAAGTGCCCATCAATATATGAGTGGATAATAAAATGTGGTATATGTATACCATGGAGTATCACTAAACCATAAAAAGAAATGGTGAATGAATACCTCTTGTATTAACCTGGGTGGAACTGGAAACCATTCTTCTAATCAAAGTATCACAAGAATGGAAAAACAAGCACCACATGTACTCACCATTAAATTGGTACTAATTGATCAACACATTTGTGCACATACGGAAATAACATTCATTGGAAATCAAGCAGGTGGGAAGGGGAGGAAGGGATGAGTAAAATCATACCTAATGGGTACAATCCATACTATTTAGGTGATGGTCACACTTGTAATTTTGACTCAAATGATTCAAAAGCAATTTATGTAACCAAAACCTTTGTATCACCATAATATTCTGAAATAAAATAAAATATTATATTAATATTGAATGCTCAAGACAAAAATAGGGAATGAGCCACAAAGGCTATTTATGAGTATAAATGGTAAGTATGGATACATAACGGAAATGCCATATTTTTACCTAGTGAATAGCGGAAAGCTAGTGTCTGTCCCCTACTCACCACCTTGACTCTTCCCACCCTAGTACCAGCCACGAGCATGTCTCTTGACTCCTGAAATAATTTCCTAACTGGGTTGCCATTTCCATTCTTGCTCCTACACTTCCCCCACAAGGCAGCCAGTGAATGTATTTCGTATGTAATTAAATCATTCAAGTTCTTAAAACACTCCAATGAGTACTGCATATACAAGAAATCATACCTAAACTCTGTGACTTAATGGCCTCAGAGACAGAGCGTTCTTCCCCAGTGTCAATTCACTCTTTCTGAATAACAATCAAATTCCCAGTGTTTAAAATCTGTGACCAGGACTGTCCAAAATAAAGACTACATTTCCCAACTTCCCTTGCTGCCGGGTATGGCAATGTGACCAACTCCTAGCCAACCATGTGACTAACTTCCAGCCACAGGAACATAAGTACAAGTGATGTTTGCAGCTCCTTAAAGGACTTATGAACCCCTTCTACTTCCCTCCCTTTCTGCTGGCTGTAATGCAGCTGTGGAGGTGCACCACATAAATAAGGCAACACCCTAGGATTTCATAGCAATGAACTAGATGGAGCCCAAGAAACACAACATCAGATGACTTTGTAGAACAGAGCTACATGGCAGCTTCCAAATAGGTGAGTGTGGAAAAAGCTCTAGCTTGTTTACACCTCTGATAGATTGGTCTCGATCACACACTGCTGATCTATACCCCAACACAGGGCCTACAACATCCCACAAGAGCTGGTGTCTGCCAACATCTTCAACCTCATCTCCTAGCACTCTTCCACTGCCCACCAAGCTCAGGTCAAGTGTGTTCCCACATCAGGGCCTTGGAAGTTGCTGTTGCTTCAGCCTAGTGGGCACCCACTGTCTCCTTGCTGGCCCCAGAGCTTACACAGCTAGAACATTCTCAAAATTTAGAGATGTCTTAGTCCATTTGGGCAGCTATAACAAAATACCATAAACTGGGTAGATTATAAACAACAGAAATTTATTTCTCATGGTTCTGGAGGCTGGAAAGTCCAAAATTAAGGTGCCGGCTGATTTGGCATCTGGTAAGGGCCCACTTTCTGGTTCATAGCTGGCGCCTCTCACCATGTCCTCACGTGGCAGAACAGGTGAGGGGTATCTCTCAGGCCTCTTTTATAAGGGCACTGATCCCATTCCTGAGGGCTCTGCCTCCATGACCTAATCACCTCCCAAAGGCCCCAACTTCAAATACCATCATCTTGGGGGTGAAAATTTCAACATGCAAATTTTGGGAGGACATAAACATTAAGACCATTGCAAGGACTAAGTTCAAACATCACCTTCTCAAGGAAGCCTTCTCGTCACACTCTGTTTAAAGGTGCCTTCTATTGTATTATCCTGTTTTATGTACTTACCGAACTTAATATTATCTAAAATTATTTATTATATTATCCATTTCTTTAATGCCTGTCTCTCTCCTACCCCTTACACTAGAACATAAATTACATGAAAGCAAGAGACTTGTCTCCTGTTCATGGCTATCTTCATGCTCTATCCAAGAGAATTTCAATATGCCTCTGCTGAATGGATCCATCAATCAAAGAATGAATTACAATATCAAATACACACAAAGAGAAAATGTCAGAAACAGAATTGAGACAAATTTTAACACTGTCCATCTAAGACAGAGTGAGTAGATACAAAATAAACCAGGACATTCAAGATTCCAACACAATTTTTAGTAGAAAAAGGTCATATATCTACATGGGCAAGTAGACTATTCAACTACCATATTATATTTGCAGAAAATGAACACATATTCAGACACAATACACGGGAACAATAAGTAGTATGAAGAAAATATTACATACCCAGCATTCTCTGACTACAGTGCAAAAAATGAGAAATCAATAACCAGTGTTTAAATAAGATATTCAGTAATATTCTCCCAAATAACTATTGAGTAAAGAAATCTATTAGCTACAATTATAGACTATATAGTAAATGACAATACTACATATCAAAATCTCCAGGATGAAGAGGAAACTGTACTAAAAGGATAATTCAAATCTAAATTTTACATTAAGAAAAAAGAGAAACCTAAATAAATAATAATTTAACACAAGAAGTTCATAAATAATCACAACAACAAGAACAGAGAAAGGAAATGAAGATAAATGCTGAAAATACCAGAATAGAAAACATGGGAAGAAAGATTATTCATTAAATAGAAGAGTAGATTTTCTCCAAGAATCACTAGAACAGACAGCCATCTGGCATACTGAATTAATAAAAAATGAGAAACCCTAAATTTAAAATTAAGAGAAGCATTAAGAATAAGAGAATAATTGCAAAGGAATTTTTAAACAATATTATGTGCAAGGAAATGCTAATAAACCACATAATTTTGAGGAATTGGTAACTTGCTGAAGATAATATAAATTTTCAAAATATACTGCAGAAAAATTAACTTTTAATGTTTATCAAAGAATTAACACAAAACAAACTAACAAATAAACGAAAAGCACTACCACCAGATCAAGGCAGTTTATGAACTAGCCTGCTCAAATTCAAAGTCACATACAAATTCCCTGCTGTGTACAATTTATTGTAGATCACAGAAAAGAATAAAAAGTTAATTTTATCATGCTACGATAACTATGTTTCAAGACTTAACAATGGCACTTACAATTTTGTACAAACTATAGGCCACTTTTACTTATGAACTTGGATGAAAAAAATCAAAACTGGTAAAAAATCAAATTTAAAAATTATATTACAAACTCAAATTATATTAAAATGATCTACCTTGACAACTAATATTAACCCTAGGAATGAAAAATTATTTAATATTATGAAATTTATTGATCACTACATTATATAAATAAGTGACAAGAACAATTACATGATCCTGTCATTACAGACTCAAAAGACATTTGATAAAAGCTATCAGATGTTCATGATTTTAATAAACTATTGGTAAGAGGCTAATTTTATGATATCAAATATCACCCTTATAGTTTATTAGTAATAAATAGGTTTCAGTCCATACAAATGGAACTAAGATATACACTGCCAGAAAGGGGGAATCAAAATCGCTACAATTTGTAGACAAAGCCATGGCAGACATAAGGAACCTAATAAAATCAACTGAAAAATCCATGACAGCTGTTTGTGTCCCCCAAATTCATATACTGAAATCCCAACCCTGTAATGTGATGGTATTGGGAGGTGGGGCCTTCGGGAGGTAAGGTCATGAGAGTGACACCATCATGATTAGTGCCCCTATAAAAGGGACCTCAGAGAGCACCATCGCCCTTTCCACAAGGACACAAGGAAACCGGAGGGCAATCTGCAACCAGGAAGAGCATCCTCACCAGCACCTGATCATGCTTCATGCTTCCAGAACTGTAAAGAAGTAAGTTTCTGTTGTGGATAAGCTACCTGTTCTATAGGATTAATATTTTGCTATAGCCACCCAAACTGACGAGACTCTTGCTAATGAAAGAATTCAGTAAGGTAGCCAGATAAAGGCCCAAATTCCAAAATTACTTTTCACTATACTGGCAGAAAGGGGTTAGAAATATGCAATGAAAAATTAAACTCCCATTCACAATAACAAAAATAGGAAAAATAGAGAGTGGTCCTTCGACAAGATAGCGTGGGGCCTGCAACCCAATGCCTGGCTGGGAGAAGATCAGGGCCTTGGTGAGGAAGACCCACTAACCAGAGCAGAAGGCTGCCGTGGTCGCCTCCTCCCGTCCCCCCTATCTCTCTGCGCCCCCCATGCCCATCTGCCTGGCCCTGTCCGTGAACCTCAGAACTTTGTCTATGCTCCTCAGGAGCATGGAGCTGTGTCAGAAGGTGTCTCTACGACACCATCCTCAAAGCACAGGAGGCCCCTGGTCTGCCCTTCAGAAACCCACCTTTGGTTGCTTCTCGTCCAGAGTTTGAGGGGACTTATCTGCCTGACCCCAAGAGGTCCTCACCAACTACAGCTCCCGCCTTGCTCCCGCTGAACTATAACAAGTTCAGGGGCAAGATTCTACCCTTGATAGAACCATTCCTAATCAACATTCTTTTTTTTTTCCTGTCTCTTCATTTAGATAACTTTCAATGAAAACTCTACACTTTCCTGAGCGTCTACAGTGTTCACATTATACCCTATGGGTTAAATACTTGAGATAAGTAGATTGAATAAAAGACAGTAAGTTTAAATAAAACTCGGGAAGATTCTGTTGGATATAAGAATTAAACCACTGGTGCCAACACCCTCCTGATAACGCGGCCAGTGATTTTCTCCTCTTCTCACCTGCAGTCACTGGTCAGCTCATCTCAGCCATGAATTTAATTTGAGGGGATTTTAAAAATTACTTTTAATGCGTTTTTTTTACTGATTATAAAATCAATTCAGACATTGTACATAAGATGACTGATATTTGGAGCCACGTCTGCGGCAATCCTGCCTTGGGCCTCCTGTGGCCTCCGCAGCAGGGGACCACACGCAGCTTTGGGTGGCAGCTGCCGCTCAGTGGCCTCCCATGAGTTCCTTTCCTCCTGGCAGCTGGGGGCTGCAAATAATTTTGACTTTATGCTGTTATACTATCATATCAACTTCGTGCTCCATTGACCGTAACAATGGATACGTCTATGTGCATTAGAAATTCTTTAAAACACCAATCACATTTTTTGGGCCACTGAAAATAATCACTTGGTAATGTGATTTTGCTAATTTGAGATTTTGTTAACTTTATTGAATAATAACAGAATACACCATACAGCCTAATTGTAGAATTTTCACAAAATACAAACAAGGATAAAGAAAAAATTGCATTTGCCTTTATTCTAGACAATAATAAATATTGGCAGAATTATTAGATTTTCTCCACTTTTTTCTATGAACATAATGGATATATAATAGATGAATACAAATGAAGATAAATGGATATATAATAGATGTAGAACAGTAATGTAATTATACTGAAAATTCAATCTCTAGCTTGGCTTTCCCATTGACAATGAAGTTAAAATATTATTTGTAATAATTATACAATATTTTATTTTTATAAGTGCATTTTCCACCTCTGATTTCATATGATAGATTATCAGACATAGGAATCTTTTTAATTATAGGGTTTAAACATTTAAACTGTTGTAGAAGTATCACCAAATTTTTTTCAGAAAAGTTGTACAACTTATGTTTCTACCAGTAGTGTTTGAATTTGCCCATTTTGTCTCACTCTTGACACCACTGTGTACTAGCATATGATTTATTATTCTCCAATCTGATAGGTGACAACTGTTTTCCAGTAACTATTTTAATTAACATTTCTTAGATTTCTGGTGAGGTGGAACCGTTGTAATGTTTATTGGAAGTATCTGTCAGTTGTCTGCTGTCCCTATCCCATTTCTCCATTGTCATGTTAAGAGGTTTTCATATTGCTTTAGGAATGCTCTTTACATATGCTTTACTGTATCAGTTGCCATATCTTTGCCTGTTTGTTAGTTTTTAAAATAATCTTTTAATTTAAAAGTTTAAGTTAATAGTTTTATGTATAATTCTTCCATTGCTTTAATAATTAGAAAGTCATTTCCTACATAGAAATTAGTTACATTTGGACATGTAATTTCTCCACCTTTTAAAAATAGTTTAAAATGATAATGTTATATAGACTAAAGCTCCATTACACATGTGGGTAAATAAAAGAAAAACCCAAATTACCAAACCTGGAAGGAAGCCACGGCCAGAACCAGACCAGTAAACCTGACTCAATGTCCTGCCTCAAATGTCTGGGTCATTAAAATCCTGTAACTCAGTGGTTTTCAAACGTGAGTGAGCATGAGAGGCACCTGGAGGGCTTATTGAAACACAGACTGCTGGGCTCCGCGCCTGGAGTTTCTGATCCAGTAGGTCTGGGGTGGGGCCCTGGGAATCTGCATTCCTAACAAGTCCCAGGTGACACTGATGCGGTGGTCCAGCAGCCACACTTCGAGAACCACTGTTGGCAGGGACGCCGTCCCTACTCCATATTTCACACTCAGTAAAATCACTTTTGGGATTCAAGCACTTGCTGTCAGTCTAACAGGCCTCATGATGGGCATAGCCTCTGAAAGCTATTTAGGTTCCATTAGATGACGAAGAACGGAAGAATGGCAGCTTTGGATCCACACTCTGATAGAGTGGCACGCTGACAAGGTACTGGCGGGGAGGACAAGCCTGCTGGTGCCAGATTTGATGTCTGGAGGGATCTGCCCACTTGAACGTAAGTTACCCTTAAAGTGAATGTCCTGGTGTTTCTACGTCCTGACCCCGTGCAACAAATGCTCCGTGTGAATGAAGATGATTTATTCGACTGCACTTGCTTTTTTCACTGCAAGTTTGATCAACAGTCAACCTCATGGGACAAGTAATCTCTAGTTTTACAGATGAAGAAACTGTAGACATTAATATATACTTGACTAGCTGGAGACTGCATTTTCTTTCCTTTAATTTTTCTTTCTGATTAAAGAAGTAGCACATGCCCACTATGGAGATTTTGGAAAATACAGAAAGATATGATAACCTGTCATCCTACCACACATAAAAAATCACTGTCAACATTTTTTGATGTATTTCCTTCCAGCTCCTTTATGCATAACACATTTGGGATCATACTACACCTACAGCTTTGTGCAGTGTTTATTTCACATATCAAGAACACGGAACACAAAGTGCCCTCAGGTGCCCATGAGTTTTAAGTATGTCGAGCCAAGTTCCCTGCCCATCTTAGCCAGACCCTGGAGTCAGCATATTGAATGTCCCAGGCAGAAGCCTGGGCCCTGGGCTGGGGAGGACTGGCTTTCAGATCAGAGCCTGGACAGACATTGTGCATCCAGGACCAAAGGAGAAACAAGAAGCCAGGGGAGACATGTGACCAGAGCAAGAACCGGGAATGGACTCCTGAGAGCAGCTGCAGGAGTTTCGGTACACCTGCTGCGTACTCTCCCACCACATGGGGGAGGAGTGGACAGTAGCTCACCTGGGGTTGAATAATCAGAGGGACAAAGCAAGTCAGTGCTGCAAACAGACCCTGATGGCTACTAAATCTGGGGGTGGGTGCCCTGTGCACTTTTATGTTAGGATAATTTGGTGTCTTGTACATTGCACACAGCTGTGAGATAAACTGGCTATTACAATGACCAGCTTGCATACTGGCTCCCTGGTCTTTGCATGTGCTTAAGAGAATTGCCTAAATGTCCTGAACACACACGAAGACCAGGGAGCCATTACGGGTTTCTTGTTTACTGACCTTTAGCCCTGGCCTCCTTCCAACACAACCAGTGCCACCTGACGAGCAGATCCATTTGCTTACAAAACAGGAATGTGTTTCATTTCATAAAGAGAAACACAAGTGAAGCCTTGAGGAATTAGGTTTGATTGTGAATAAGATAAAAATCTAAGCAGTACCCAGTAGATGTTTTCAGCGTCCCTCTGGCCAAGGTGTTTTACACGAATTACACAGTTCCAACGGGAAGACACACAAAAGGCTCAGCTCTCGCCTCTTGCAGCCAAATGTGGGACTCATTTGCTGTCTTTCTTCAGAGAGAAAAGAGTTTAACAGAAGTGTTGGCTGGCCCCTGGAACTGGCAGAGCTATTTAATCTCCCACGATCCTTGTCGTTATCCTTGCCACCGTTGGCTGTCTGCAAACTCCCCCCAGAACACGTTGCACAGTTCTTGAGGCCAAGGAGGAGAAAATGGAAAAGGCTGCCGTGGTGAGCTCATGAAAACACTGTGATACAGCAGCAGGGCTATCTCCTCTGCCACTGCGTGCATCTACTGCACTGCAAGCCCCGCGTTCCAGGATACAAGTAGGTTTATGGTGGTGAGTGGTGTGAATGAATGGATGGCAGGACAACCTGCACTCTGAGGACAGCACTTCTCAGCAGTTGCAATCAATCTGCAGCACTGAGCACAAAAGCCAGCCCCAATCCCGAGACCCAGCCCCCATCAGTCCCTTCCTTCCCTCTTCTCCACCATGAGCTTACACCAAAGTCCTAAGGCTGATTTCACACACAATTTCACATCTGCTCCCCAAACATAGCAGTCACAGCAAACACACGGAAACTTGATACAGGAAGAGCAAGACCACAATAAAAGTTTAAAAAGTTATTATTTCCTACACAAAGAGAGAAGTTCTGAACTGGCTGCGAAGAAATAAGTGAGCCTCACACCCACAGGGCTGAGTTCCCTGGAAGGACCAGGGACTCCAGGGCATGACTCTCCAACTCTTCCTTCTCCTCCCTGGGAAGGAAGCTGCATCAGCAGCCAACTACATTCCACCTCCGCTGATACCAGTTTCCTGCAAAGAGCCAGGGGCTCAACCTTTGGGACCAGCACTAACTGAAAAATAGTTGTTTTTGCAGAATCCCATTTGATTTTATTTTACCTTTGGCTATACAGCCTAGAAAGCCAACAAGGAGAGAGCACTGGAAAACAGATTTAATTAGGAAGATGAGCCTAGCTCCTGATAAGATGGCCTCTCAGTAAAACAGAAAATAGCCTTGGTCCTAGGCTTCCTCTAAGGTAGGAAGAAACTAAAGATGGGGGAAATCAAAGGCTGGGACAGTAATGCTGGGTCAGAAGTAGAAGTGCAATGACAGACTCTTTACCCCTTGCAGCATGGCCAGCCTCCCAATGGCCCCAGTGGCCTCTGCCTCCTATTATTCACCAGGAGGTTGTCCTCTCCCACACTGAACAGGGATGACCTGTGTAACCAATCGGGTACAGCAGAAATGATGAAGATCAACTTCCACAGCTAGGTCATAAAAGACATTGTAGCTTCTCCCTTGCGCTCTCCTGGACCATTTGCTTTGAGGAAAGCCGGCCGCCATGTCATGAGGACACTCAAGCAGCACTATGGTGAGCTCCATGGGATGGGGGCCCGAGAGTTCCTGCCAACAGCCAGCATCACCTTGCCAGCTAGATAAGCCACCTGGAAGCACATCCTCCAGCCCAGGCAAGCTTCCAGATGATCACAGCCCCGGCCAGTGTCTTGACTGCAATTGCATGAAGGAACCTGAGCCAGAACCACCCAGCCCAGCTGCTTTTAAATTCCTGACCCACAGAAACTATGTGAGACAGTAAAGGTGTGTTATTGTTTCTGTTCTTATACTTCACGGTAAGGTATTATACAGCCACAGGTCATGAATATAGACCATCCCAGATGTACACTTATGTCTGTTTCCATGGGAAAATGGCTTTGTCTCTGGTGGGAAACCTTACCAAAGTGTCTTCACTAGGCTGGTCTTCTCCCTTCTAGAATATCAGTACCTCCTGATGTCCATATCCCCGGCCCAAATATCCAGCAGCAGAAAGCGACTTTTCTGCTCCACTTCCGTATGCTATTTTCAACTACATACGTGTGTGTACACACACATACACATCCATATACACATGTGAACACACATGCGGCTTTCTTTTAAACCTGAAAAACCACTTAAGCACTGGGAATCTGAACTTTTCTTCCAGCAAGGACTGGATGCTCTGATGTGTTAAGTGCTATTTTTCACACTGTGTCTGCACGGGCAGGCAGTAGTGGGGGGGAGGGAGGGAGCTGGGGAGGTTGATTACTGAGAATTGATAGATGTTTCTGTTCTCACTTGCTACTCATAAAACCCTGAGCTGGGGTGGGGCACATGCAGGACAGAGAAGCCACAGCCACCGGTCTGCGCTTTCCAACATTCGTTTCAGCTTTCAGGATGCAATTTTCCCCCATTACTCTCTCTCCCCATCCCATTTTTTCACCCTGGGTGAGGCAGAGTGTCTTTGGTAAGACAAAAACACAGAGACTTAGTGAGCAGAACAGCATGTCTGAATTCTGCTAGAGGCACTCTGTGTATTGTCAGAAATATTTCCTGGCAATGTAGATGCTTCGCTGTGATGAAGCTGGAAGACGGGAGACCTTCGGGTGTAGATTAAGTACCCGCAGCTCCTTCCCCTCCAAGAGGAGGGCTGGGAAGAACCTCAGACTTGGAGGGCCTTGGAGCATTCTTCTAGGCTAGAGTGGGCCCTGCGGGCAGAAGCCAAGGGTGGAAAGCATGCAGGGACACAGAGGGACGACACAGAAAGAAGGGCCAGGGAGGGAAGCAGCAGGCAGATCCAGACTGGATCTTAAAGATGGCCAGACGGGAATCACAGTTTCTCTACCTTCCTAACTCTGGGCTCATTCCTTATCCCCACCAGGGAACTCTAAGTGTCTGTGCTTCCCAGTGTTAAGGCATAACCAAAGGGTTACATGAGCAATGAAATAGTCTCATCACGTGGTACGGGCCCAGAGATCTTCCCGATCCTAACATTAGGTCAAGGAGATGGTATTCCCCCCACTGTACACCAGCAGTGTGGAGTTCGGGGCCCCTGTCCTAAGCTCCCCTGCCCCTGAACGTCCTCTAGGACCATGTCCTGTCTCTCTGCTCACTTGCATGTATGCAACTTCCCTCGATAAGCTCATCCTTGCTTGTGATGTCACCCACCAGCTCTGGGGAATCTCAGATCTGGTTTCTGGCTTCTGCCCTTGCTCCAGCCCCAACTGATTTCAGCTGCACCTGGACTTTCCTCCCTGTCCTGGGGGGACTGGCCCTCACCGGACACTCAGAACATCCAATTTAGAACCCAGCACCACAGAGACGTCTCTGTTACTGCATGATCTCATTCGTGCCAGTAACAGTGAGTCAGGAACTTTGGGGTCAGCCTCACCGTCTCTCTTTCCTCAAGCCCCAAGTCCATTCTGCAGAGGGCCCTGAAGTCTTTTCTGTCAAACTGTCATCTTGACTGTGGTCAACGGCTTCCCTGTGCCCACTGCTCCCGTCCCTTTCAAACTCCCATCACTGCAGGCCTGGAATGCCCTCTTTTCTTGCTTTGCACTTAATCCCACCCACATTTCAGGGTTCGAAGCAAGTGCCCCTTTCCCTAAAGCCTTAGCTGACCCTTTAAGACTGTATTTTTCCCTTTTCTTGAACTTATATTCATTGAAAAAAATAGGTATTGTGGACCTGTAATGTACAACGTGCCAGGGCTGAGGGGGAAGTCCTGGGCTTCAAGGAGATGACAGGCTAGCGACCATCACACTCATCCATCACTTCTTTGTTTTCTCTCTCTTAATTGTGTTTCCCCAGCCAAATTCTTCTATAGCCAGGTCTGAGTCCTAAATGCCTTTTGTCAAACCCACAAGGACTGACAGATTACAGGGCACAGAAGTTCTTACTAGATATGCTTTGGTTATATGCAAGATGGGTACCAGAAGAAGACTATAGAGACCTGCCAACTGCAATCCTTATCTAGGTTAAAGAAATATCTTTGGTGAAGGAAAAAAAGATCACGAAATTAAAGAAACCATGCTGTGTTTGAATGGTGTTTTACATGTCTAACCGGAAATTCGATTTAATTTGACACTTACTTGACTCAAATTTTTAAAAGAATGATTGATAGCCTGCTTCCCAAATGCCGCGATCATGAAATAATGTCACATTTTAAGAATAGAGAACTAATATAAAAATGATTTAGTAGCACTTTAATAATTAGAATGTAGACATTTGGAATTTCCTAAGAAATTTTATGAGACAGAAATAGGAGCTAATTGAGAAGCATTGAATATACCTTCTTAGATAAAACCATTCAGTCCTATTCAGGGCAACAGTATTGACAGGATCCAAACACACGAGGTAACCATGCCTTTCTCTCAGCAAAGATCTCCCAGAAATGGAGTCCAAGACAGACCTGGCTCAGAGAACACCAATGTGCCCTTTATAAGTGTCCCAGGAAAAAAGACTTTTAAATCAGAAGTGCAGGAATCTCATTTCTCCAAGATACAAAATTTCTGCTATAAGGAAAAAACAGGGAGATACTTCACTCTTCCAAACCTTAAATGAGCATAGTTTTGATCCTTTATTCAGAGGGTCTAGTATGGACGTCAGCTTAGACATCCAATCCAAGGAACATATGTCACCCCAGCCCAGAAGAATATTAATGTGCTAAACAGAAAAGCTCAGGAATTCAGTCAAAGTTAGTCCCAGACACGTTTTTACTGACAAACTTAATCTTCAAAAATCTTCTTACTCACCTGCCAGAATATGCTATCTATTGTGTTGCCAAGAAAACCATCACGACCTTCTGAAGACACCAGTTTGGGGCCAAGAATTGTCATGAATTCATCAAAATCCACTTGGCCATCCCCTGGAAAGAGAAGATATAAATATAAGTTGAAAAGTAGCTGAAATTGGCTTGCTGTACCCAATGCAATAAACATCTCTATGCTGTTGTCCTTGGCATGACCTCAATCAATGAAGAGGAGCTGGTGACATTACTGAACATTGTTCAACATTCTTTAAACACCAAAATTACCATGAGAAACTGGTAGTTATTAGTACATCCAATACCAAATCGTCCTAACCATTTGTTGGTATTTCCAACTAGTACCTCCCACTTAACACAGCCACATTGCTCAGCTGTATGTGACAGAAGGGGCAGCGTCATCCCTATCTCTTCCCTCATCCTCATCACCCACAAATAAATTTAGTCATCAGGTCACACTGATTTCACCTCTTAAATATCTGTGGCTGCTACGTCATTATTTCCAATGACTACAGTGGGAAATTGCTTCCAAGAATTAATGTTCCTAGTTAGGATTATAATGCTATTAGTAGAATGGCCTTCATATTTTTATCTCCACAGTATCTTCCATGCAGTTCTGAGTTTACTTCCCCAAAAGCAAATCTCATCACGCTTCAAAAACTTCAATGGCATCTTTGACCAAAAATAGGGAAAACACGTCAGCATGGCATTCAAGCCTCACTATCTCTTCTGCACCCTTTTGTCCCCGTTCTTTTGCATAAAATGCAAGTAAAATGCAAGCTCTTGCACAGCTCCATGTCTGTGTACATGCTGTTCCCTCCAGCCAGGATGTGTTCCCTGACTTGTCTGCCTGGTGACCACCACCTTGGTCTCTAAGACAGAGCTGAAATGTCAAGTCCTCTTTCTGTTTTTGTTTGTTTGTTTGTTTTCCAGATCCTTCTTCATCTCACTAGGTGGAGTTGATCAAACTTTAATATGAATCTCCTACTAACTTCATGTGCATCTATTATAGAATTTAAACCTTGTATCCTGGGCGTTGATTTACATGCCTATCTCCCAGCTGGACTGTAAGTTCTGCAAGATCAGGGACCTGGTTTGAAACATCTTTGTATTTCAACACCAAAGTAGGTACTCAGCAACTACTTGTGGAGTGAACAAATGATGTCTCTTGCTTGTTCCTTCTTTGTTCAATTCAGCATCTGTTGCATCTTTCATGCTAGACTGACACTAACCAAAAGGTAGACTTGAGCCAACTTAATGGACAAAAGTGAACCTTCAACGCATTGTCTGAGCCTCAGTGAATCCTCAGTGTGGCATTCTGCACCCTTAGAACTTCCCACGAGGGCAGCTCCACCAAGAGCTCACCACGGCCTTATCTTGGCTGCAGCCAGTGAAGACAGCCCAAGTGTCTGCACACTAGAATTTGCCAAAATGCAGGCACATAAATCAATCCACTCTCAGACCGCATTCACCTTCACAGAGCATTTGTTCAAAATCTATTTCAAAAAGCCTACAAGGTTTTATCATCAAGATGTCAATAATTCAGAACAGATAGCCCAGGAATAGATCCCAGTGTAGATATAACTTTCTAAAGGATTAGGGAGGCGTGGCAAGTCTGTGGACGGGGAAGATTTAGCCACCAAATGGGATGGGGCAGCCAGTAGACTATGGAGACAAAATTGATTTATGTCACCATTCGACAAGATAAAGAAATCTAGAATTCCGTTCTCACTGGTAATCATGAGAAAGCTAAATGAAGCAAAAAGGAGTTGCCATCTTGCCTTTCAAATTAGCAAATATTTCCTAAAAAAAAAAATGCCACTCAACATAGCAGAGATACAGAGAGATCTGCCTTCCTGGTGTACTTGTCCTGGAAGCCAACTGGAGGTACCTATGAGGATGCCATCAAATGCTGGTTCCTTTGATCTAGTAACTTCACTTTTTAAGACAAAAACAAAATAAGAAAATTATCTTGAATGCAGAACAAGATGTTTGTCCATAGATAGTCAGCCAGTATTAATAAAAGTGAAAAATTGAAATCTGGAGGAAGAGGAGAATGTCCCAGTCCTCCTAGCATTTGACACCTCTGAAAGCCACCTCCACATGGCCCCAGGTCTTAGACAGACACACTTATCATATATGTGCACTAACCTCTGCTCACCCCAACTCACCTCCCCTAGTCATAGCTGGGGCTGGATGGCTAAAAGAGTCTCACACTAGGACATACATTGTCAGTAGAAATAGTATCACCCCCAAAGTGATGAAAATGGATTCTTAGGAAACAAAAAGTCTTATATATTACAATGGTATGTGGCTCTTCCAGGGCTACAGTACATCAACAAGTATACAGTGTATCTGTGCTATTAAAATTTCATGTGGGTAGGGCAAGAAGGGAAACACGTGTCTTTAAAGCTCCTTAAAAACAAAAGGAAGAAGAAGGTTAAGAAACACCGGACTAGCAGATGTTCTAAGTACTACAGTTCTTCTTGCCTTGGCCCTCCCTCTGGAATATTGGTCTGTTAACAGTGGGCATCATCCTATCCATCACCACGGTGAGGTCTAATGCATCATAGAGTTTAGAAGCTAAAGGACTGGATCATTTTTGGCTAAGACATCATGAGACCTTAACTAACATATGTCCACCAGGCTAGGTCACTTAAGCTCCTGGCCATGGTGTAGAGGGCACCATTCGCTCTCTCGGGAGCCTCATGGGAAATGGTCTACACTATAGGACATGGCAAAACCTATGCTTGTCTGCACCAGGAAAACGAGGTTATCTTTGAACAGCCCACCTTCCAGGTAGAAGCAAAAGAGAGACCACCCACTTCTCCAAAACTTCGACCCAGGGTGAGCGGATCACAGCAGCATGGAATTGGTGCATTTCAAGGGTCCACACTGAGCTCTGGTCCAAATCATCATAGTACCAGACAGTGTTCACAGATGGTGCACTTGGCTGAGAACTACAGTCAGAAAGCTGACAAGCAGAAATGAAGCCTCTGAAATACATCCTGGCCCTGGTGGAGGGAGTAGCTTATTCACCATCTAAAACCCTTGGCCAGAGAGGCAGTGCTGGGGTGGGGCACTCAGGATGCTATGGGTAGTGCCAACAGTGGTGCTAGGATACGCCTGGCCTAGCGGAAGAGCTCTAGATCATGGAGGATTTGTTTCTAGCCATTTAGGAGAGGACATTTGGAACCAGATTCTTTTATTGATCAAATATTATTCCCCCTCCCCATGCTACTATTATGTATAATAAGAAATACATATTTGGTCTTCGTCACCATTTCCTGACACACAGCTCATAAAACCCATGTTAACTACCTAAGTGACAGGAGTGCAAGACAAAGAACACGTTTTGTTCAAATATTTGGTCTTTGACCCCTGCCCTTCACCCAGAACTGCTAAATCCCTTGGAATTTCCTGGTTGATAGGAGGGTCTTTTGTTCTATGAGGTATCTCTTGGTGGGTTCCTGGGCCAGGACTGGTCACAAGAAACCCAAACCATGATTAGAGCTTAGAAATATCAGGTCCATGTTCCATCCTCCACGGAGGGAAAAGGAGTTGGAGATTGGGTTAGTAATCGATCAAGCCTACACAATGAAGCCTCCAAAGAAATCCAAAGTATGGGGTTCAGAGAGCTTCTGGGTTGGGGGATGCATGCAGGCGTGCCCCGAGAGGGCAGCATGGAACCTCCACGCCCCTTCCCCATACCTCACCCTGTGCATTTCTTCCGTCTGGCTGTTACTGAGTGGTATCCTTTGTAACAAATGGGGAATACACAGTAGAGCGTTGTCCTGAGTTCCATGGGTTGTTCTAGCAAATGGCTGAACCCGAGGAGGGAATCTCTGATTTATGACCGGAAGTGCAGGTGACAGCCTAGACTGCCAACTGTTGTCCTGAGTGGGGCAGTCTGGCAGACTGAGCCCTGAACCTGTGGGATCCAATGCTAACTCCAGGCAGAGAGTAACAGAATTGCATCTGATTGTAGGACAGCCCAGTCAGTGTTTGCAGAGAAGTGGGGAATTGCTCGGTGAGGGAGAAAAGCCCACCCTTTGGTCACCAGAAGTATTGAGTGTTGCGAGTGAGAGCACTGGGAAAATATTATAATAGTTTTCTTTTTGCTCATACTTCCTTTTGTAAACTGTCATTGAGCAAAGGGAAATTGCTCCCGGCCCGCAGTTGGAGGAATATTTAGGGCAGGCCACCACTTCTGTCTCTGCCACTTTCACGGTATTTCTCGGCTCTGGTTCCTGAGGATGTGAGGACATAGAACATTTCTATAGACCTTCGGAAGCCTGATGAAGACCCCTCCTTCCAACGCACAGCTCTACACCAGCCCTACTGGTGACAAAAGTTTCTACTCACATTTAGACTGAGCAAACAGCCTCCGCAGCAGATCCTAATTTAACAGATAAACAGGCCTGGGAATACCTCAAAAGTTATCAGCGTTGTCCCAGCTTCTGAAACCTCTTCCACCAAAAAATAATTGGCCTGATGAATGAGGCCCTGCAGGGTCACTTCAAACTGCTATTATAGATTGACAAGCCCCTAAAGACAAAAGAGAACGTCTTCCCAGATCTGCCACCTTGCAGGGAATGCAGAAGGATTCTAAGTGCAAATTTGGTTAAATTCTTTCATGAATCTTGAACGAGCAAGTAACTACAGAAAGCAAGAATGGAATTCACTCCCATCACACCTCATTTTCCCTTCTCCAGCTTCCAAATATCATGATCCACTTAGCAAGAAGTACAGGAAGCTAACCTGCTAAGGACTGCATCTTGTTGCTTCCCACTGCTCTGTGAGTCAAAGTAATGAACTTGAACTAGGGCAGGAAGCTGCAGGAGGGCCAGGGCTGTGCCACATTCATTAAGACCAACCAGCCGAAATTTGCACCAAGAGGTAAAATAATAATAAAAATCACTGCACAATAAAAGGAAAGGACTATATAGCAGAAATAGGTGGGCTTTGAAGGGTAACAAGAAGACAGTTTAAGAGGAAGAAAAAGTGTCGGTCTGAGACTCCATTCAAATCAGTCAACTAAATCCTAAAAGCGTGCCTAGAAAAGGAGCAGGTGAGTGGACGATAATCTGTGGAGCAATAAAAGGATGTACGAGGCACAGGCTTAGCCTCCAGGAGCTCGCAATCCATTCCCCAAGACAGGGGCAAGTGAGTGCGGTAACTGACCTAAAAGCATCGTGCTGAGGCCGGACAAAGCACGACCAACCTCCCTTCACGCTGGAGTGAGGACAGCTGCAGGAAGAGAGCAGGACGAGACACACTCAGAAGGACAGGGCAGGCTAAGGGGCTTGTCCTCAACACAGAGTCGGGGCAAAGAGCCCATGCCTGTGTGGTGTGAGAGCATCAGCACTTTGCTCACCAGAGATCAGTCTGGGGACAGCGCGCAGGCTGGACTGGCGGGAGCAGAGCTGGCCCAGGAAGGAGTCTTAGATAAGAGGTAGGAAAGGCAGCCAGGGCAGAGCCTGGACCCCTGGGAAGGGCATTTCAGGTGGAACTGACAAGACTCGGCAACAGACAGGGAGGGCAGGAAGGGGCGGAGGCAAGGGTGACTCTGAGCGTTCGGGTTTGGGATACTGGAAGAAGCATGGAGCTAATTAGGAAGAATGGAGAAGTCAGGAGGAGGACACATTAGGGAAACGCTGGTTTTGAGGTAGCAGCAGGAGGGTGGTGGCTGAGGGTGTCAGGGAGTGCTTAACAGCTAAATGTGGATTTCAAAGTGGCCAGAATCCATGGGAAGTTCTCTAAGCTCTTCAAGACAGATTCTCAAGGGCAAGGTGCAGAACTGTATGATAGTATGTTACAATTATGAATTAATACCTTTTGCAACAATCTGGATGGAACTGGAGACCATTCTAAGTGAAGTATCTCAAGAATGGAAAAACAAACACCATAGGTACCCCCTATTAAACTGGAACTAACTGATGAGCACATATATGCACAGAGGAAAGTCAAACTTAGAGGAAATCAACCAGGGGCGAGGGGGGAGGAGGAGAAGGGAAAAAACCAACTAATGGGTACTATGAACACTATTTGGGTGATGGGCACACCCATAGCCAGGACTCAAGCATTACAAAAATGATCCATGTCACCTAAAACATTTGTACTCCCTTAACATTTTTAAACAAAAACATAAATAAATAATAAAAAGGAGTCAAGGAGAATATATTCCTATTCGTTTGAATAAATATTTTTATGAAAATATCTGGAAGTGTATCCAGCCCAAAAAAAACTCATCAGCAGTTTATTCATGGGCAAGTCTGGGCACGTGGGGTACAGGAATGGAAGACAGTCTTCTCATGACAACTTTTTTCTTTTTTCACATATTGTGGTAAAAATATATAAAAAGTTATATGGTAATATAAAATTTACCATCTTAACCATTTTTAGGTGCCCAGTTCTAAGGTATTAAATACATTCATAATGTTGTGCAACTATCGCCACCATCCATCTCCAGCATTCTTTTCCTTTTGTAAAACTGAAACTCAGTACCCATGAACCAGCAACTCCCAACTCCTCCTTTCCCAGAGGCCTGGCAACCCCCATCCTACTCTCTGTCTCTGAATGTGACTACTCTAAGTATCTCATCCAAGTGGAATCATGCACAATTTTTCTTTTTGTATCTGGCTAATTTCACTTAGCAGAATGTGCTCCAGCTTCATCCAGGTTGTAGCACATGTCAGAATTTCCTTCCTTTTTTAGACTGGCTGAGAAGGAGATGCTTCCTTCTGTCATTTTTCTTTTCTTCTGTTTTTTCATTTTTCTATTTTATTTCCTATATGCCTTATGGTTTTTAGTCCCTTATTTCCTGCATTACTGTCTTCTTTTGTGTTTAATTGATTTTTTGTAGTGAAAAGTTTAAATTCCTTTCTCATTTCCTTTTTGTGTATATTTTGTATCTATTTTCCTTGTAGTTATTGTGGAGATTACATTTAATGTACTAAAGTTATATACTCTGAGATATATACCAGCTTAACTACAATAACATTCAAAAATACCACTCCTTCTCATCTCATGCCCACTCTTTTCAGTTGTTGATGCTACAAAATTGTATATTTCTACATTATGTAGCCAAAAGCATAAACTAATAATTTTTAAAATGCACCAGCCTCTTAAATTTTATAGAAAACAAAATGTAGAGTTACAAATGAATGTTCCAATAATGCTAGTTTTTATAATTTCCCATGTATTTACATTTACTGTGATCTTTATTTCTTTGTGTGACTTTAAGTTACTGTCTGTCTGGTGCTCTTTCATTTCACCCTGAAGGACTCCCTTTAACATTTCTTACAGGGCAAGTATAGTGATAACAAACTCCCTCAGCTTTTATTTGTCTGGGAATGTCTTCTCTCTCACTCTTGAAGGATAGTTTTGCTGGATATTGGATTCTCAGTTGACAGGATTTTTTTCTTTTAGCACTTTGAGTGTATCATCCCATGGTCTTCTGGCCTCTAAAGTCAGATAAGAAATCTGCTGATAATCTTATTGAGGCTCTCATATGTGAATAAATGCTTCTCTCTTTCTCTGCTTTCAAGAGTCTCTCTTTGCCTTTGCTTTTGCAAGTTTGATTATAGTGTGGTTCTCTTTGGTGTGGTTCTCTTTGAGTTCACCTACCCAGAGTTTGTTGAGCTACTGGGATGTTTCATCAAATTTAGGAAGTTTTCAGCCATTATTTCTTCAAATATTCTCTTTGTCCCTTTCTCTCTTTCTTCTAATCTGTGACTCCCACACAGCTCTGTTGGTCTTCTTGATGGTGTCCCACATATCCCTTAGGCTTTTTTACTTTCCTTCAATCTTTTTTTTTTTTTTTTTTAGTTCTTCAGTCTTGATAATTTCCTTTGTTCTATCTTCAAGTTTACTGATTCTTTCTTCTGCCTGCTCAACTCTGCCTATGAACCCTCTAGTGAATTTTTAATTTCAGTTATTGTACTTTTTGGCTCTAGAATTTCTTTTTGATTTTGTTTTAGGTTTTCTATCTCTTTATTGATACTTCCATTTTCTTCAAATTGTCTTCTTGACTTTCTCTATATCTTTCTTTTAGTCTTTGTCTATTAGACCTGCCACTGGGTCTTTTTCAGGAATAGTTTATTAAAGTTGACTTCTTTTTCCTTTGAATGGAACATATTTTCAAAGACATGGCTTATGCCTTATAATTTTTTTTGCCAGAAACTGGGTATTTGAATCCAATAATGTGGTAACTCTGGGAATCAGATTCCCCCCTTCCCCAGGGTTTGCTTTTTTTGTTATTTTTATTGCTTATTGTTTTTATTTTGTTCTTGATTTGTTTTGTTTTAACTTAATTATATTGTTATTGTTTTTCTTTTTCTTTTTTATTGATGTAGGCTGTCTCTGTGCCAATGAATAACCTGAGGTGTAAACTTAAGGTCTTCGCCAGTCTTTTCTGAGCCTGCACCTTTCTCTGGGCATGTGTGATCACTTTTTCCTGTGTATGCAATTGCTTTTGAATATCATAGTCTTTAATGTCTGATTCCCAAAATAAAATGGAGAAAACTGAAAGGGGAAAAAAATGCACCAAACATTTAAATTCCCTGAAAATCACCTTAGCCAGAAGGGGAGGAGCTTGCAACATGGAAAGGTAGGTCTCAACAATGGCCACCAGCCTCTTTGTCTGCAAATCTGTGATCAGCAGAACCAGTGACCAGAACACAGATCTCTGATAATTGGAGGATGGGGTGCTTTTTGTTTAACCTGGTTCTCATAAGCTTGTGTGCAAGCTGCTCATGGAATGCATGCACAGCTGCCTAGAATGCAAGTACAGAATTTTGGGTAGGGGATAGATAGCTGCTACTGCACTAAGAGCTGAAATTGACTGAAATGAACCATTATCCAAGCTTTCCCCTGGAAGTTTCAAGGCTTCAATGGACTCCAGAATTCAAAATAATTATATCAGACAGATTCTACCAGTATAACTGTTGTTTAGGTGGGGAGACAGATTCCTGGTGCTTCACACTTCATAGTCTTTCCAGAATTACTCTTTTTAAAACTTTTTTTGATTTTTGAACCTATCATGTATTACCTGTTCAGAAAATAAATAGTTATAGTTTAAAAATTAAACAATGAATTCAGTTGTTTGTATCCATCAGGATGAACCCATCAAGAGCAGGGGATGGAAAGGGAGAGCAGGGGATGGAAAGGGGGAGCAGGGGAGGGAACAGAAGAGACCAAGCACAGGCCCTGGGGAGCACCTATGGAGCTGGCTTCTTGGACAAGCGAGATTTCATAGGATGTAAGTACAGACAACTCTAGTCTTGCTCACAAATCCCTGTTCAATCTCCCCTGTCTTAGGGCCTTTCCCTGGCTCTGGGTGTTGTGCTGGGTGGATCCCATAGCTTTGTTATTGACTCTTCTCAAAGTCAAAATAAAAATATAGAGGCAAATCTCTAAATACATTGTTTTATTTGGGAAGAAAGAATTGCAACCCAGGGCATACATGTAGACTGGATGGTCTTAGGTATGTCTGAAGAACAAAGAAGTTAAGGTTTCATTTAAAAAGAGAAATGTTACATATTACTCCTTGAGAAAGTTCATTGGCTCTAGTAAGGGCTTGGGCAGCTGGCAGGCTTGGATTGGTGAGTGACCATGGTGAGCAAAATTAGCCCTAGAAGTGTAGCAGGTTATGTCAGAAGCTATAGATGAAACTGGTTTCCAGTTACAACAAGCAGTTTCAGCAGCCAGGCTTGCAGAGAATTACATTCTTGGAGCAATGTTTTGTACCCTGAGTGCTTTTCCCCCGGCTTCTTGACTCTGTTTTAGTTGGGTATGACAAGAATGACCCAATTCTTACAATCAACTTTCATATTCTCAAGGAATCCAAAGTCATCCAGTAACTTTCAGATAATCAAATGTCCAGTCCAAGCTAATAATCACGTAACTACAGACTTCCTTTAGTTGAAAATGTCTCCTCCCATTTGACTTGTGCTTGACCCAGGATAGTAAACCAAGACCAGGGAGGAGGAATAGATCAGGGGTTGTTTGTATTTTCCCACTCTTTGTTAGCCCACCTCTTTCCCGAGTCTCTGGCTGTGGTTTCTGGCCACACCATAGTTGGAACAGGCTTAGGAGGATGGGTAAGAGAAAGC
The DNA here is from genome assembly GCA_963574885.1 of Lepilemur ruficaudatus. Lineage (NCBI taxonomy): Eukaryota > Metazoa > Chordata > Mammalia > Primates > Lepilemuridae > Lepilemur > Lepilemur ruficaudatus. The sequence continues at coordinate 17,379 of CAUYRT010025281.1, read as the reverse complement.
GTGCCTCATATCTCTCCTCCTTTTGGAGGCCTATAGGCCCCCTCCCCAGACCCCTGGGCTTCTGGTGCTCTCTCCTGCCACTGGGGTGACATGAACCCTCTAGGTGGTCCTCAAGACAACCCCAAACTGGCTCCTCCCTTGGCCCATGTGTCATGGAGAAGGCAGCTCTTCCCAAGGCAGCCCTGTCCTTCTCTGCTTGGCTGCCTAAATCAGAGCACAGCTCCAGCCCAGCCCAGGCCTTTAAACTTTCCACATGTGGTTCAAAGCCACCCCTACATGCTTTATACTCCTGCAGTCATAAGCCAATCTCTACAAATGGCTCTTAGGAAACACTTTTAGTTCTAACTGAATGAGAAACACCCCTTCCCCACCCCAAGAAGGTTGAGGAAAATCCAACTCTCCCCAATGAAGTTCTTTTGCCTCACTCTTCAATGTCAACCCCTTATAAAGTGGTATAGATTCAATGGTGCCCCACCAAAATTCATAGGTAGAAGCGTTAATCCTCAATATGACTGTAATTAAGGTTAAATGAGGTCATAAGGGTGGGGCCCTAATCCAATAGGACTGATGTCCTTATGAGAAGAGGATAAGAGCTCATGCATGTACAAGCACAAAGAAAAAGTGCATGTGAAGACACAAAGAGAAAGTGGTGTCTGCAAGCCAAGGAGAAAGGCTGCAGCAGAAACCAACCATGGTCCCTGCAGGCACCTGGATGTTGGGCTTCCAGCTTTCAAAACTGTGAGAAAATAAATTTCTGATGTTTAAGCCACCAAGTGTGTATTTTGGTATGGCAGCCCCGGAAGACTAATAATACGCAAAGGTAAGAAGAACAACAGGCCAACGCTGGCAGAGCTGATGCCTTCCCAGCTTGTGGGTGGTCTGGTACATAGGTCTAGGGCTTGGGAGGGAAATTTGGCACCTACTGTACAGTTCTTGAGCTTAGGGCCTAAAATTGAGGCAATAGAGTGCCATTTTGGTATCCTGTTACACTGTACATAAGAGGTGGAGGGAAGAATAGTCTGAGAGGAAAATCAAGAGGAGAGGTGCCCTGATATCAAGGGAGACTCCCCCCCAAAAAAGGGCTGGCAATGAGTCTCTAGTAAATGTTAATGCCACAGGGAGCTAAGTAGGATGAAGAATGAGAAAGGGAAATTGTATGGCTGATTACTGAAGGAGGGGGATGGGGGAGGTGGCAAAAACCATGTCCTTCTCCTGACAGCAGCACAAGAATTTTTTACAAAAGGGACTCAGGGGCAACACCTTGGTTTAGAGGCTACTGCAGCCTTGCAGTGGGTTATGTGTTGGAGGGATCACAGCCTGGGTGGGTGGGTTAGGTATTGGAGGGACCATGTTCGGTGGTTCGCTAAGAGCTTCCCCAGGACTCAGCGTGGAGCTGTGCTCACAGCTATAATTTATTACAGAGAAGGAATACAACACACAATCATGGAAAGCAACAAGATTATGGGGCAAAGTCTGGAGGAAACCAGGCTCAGGATTCCAGAATCCTCTCCCAGTAGAATCAACAGGACATGCTTAATTTCCCCAGCAATGAATAGTGGCAACATGTGTGCAATGCTGCCTACCAGGAAAGTTCATGAGAGAATGCATGTCCAAGGTTTATACTGGGGGCATTCTCTGCCTGGCATGTACAAAATTTCAAGACCCCTACAAGGAAAACAGGTGCTTAGCATAAACCATATTGTATGCACAAGCACTTTAGGCACAGTGAACCACACTTATCATTTCTAGGAGCGATGGGAACCCTCCAAAAACCCAATTTTCCAGACACCATCCAAGGGCCAAACTTGCACATGGGCCTTTCTAAGGAGACCCTGTCAAACTCTCTTCTGCACACACCTCACTTTCATTCTAAGCTCCTGAGTCACTGAGGCAGGGCCACATAAATTGAATGAAATCACCATTTTGACCTAGAGCAGGAATAGATGCATGGTTCCTCATGGTTCAGAGCTCCCAATACAGATTTTGTACCTGCTGGTGACATAAGGTGGGGTCTTCCCAGATATGCGACACTTAACTCTGTGCAGCACCATGGCCCTGCTGTTATTCTGCAAAAACTAGCGCAGTCTTGCTGTGGAATTTTACATACAGCAGGCTCTCCTGGTTCCTGAGCTATCCTATCCTCACCCTGCCAGCAAAGGCAAAATAGAACCCAGGCGATCCATAGCAGGATACTGCCTCTAGTGACCCAGCATCCCAGAAACTGAACCTGTTTCCCAAGGGAGCTGAACAACAAGCATGGCGTTTTTAATGTGTTATATAATAGAGAGCAGTAAACTGGAAAAGACGCTTTTATTCACACTTTACGTTAGAATGGAAAATATCAGTTGACCACAGCAGAATAAGAAAATTAAAGGGCAGTGGGGTGAACACAAGGATCGGGGGAGACTGATGGCACCTCTTAGTGATGCCGTCACCCTCTCCTTCTTCTCTTCTGCAAAGAAGAGCAGGAACAAATCAGATGGGGTTGGCTCTCAGGATATGTTAAAAGTTCGTGCTCAGAGCTGAAGCCCATTCATTCCCTGGTGATGTTTCTCGTCTATATAACAGGTCCATCCAGAGCTGGCCCCCTCAGAGCAAGCCACACCATCTTACCCCTGTCTTCTTTTCTGCACGGGGAGATGGGACACGAGCAAGGCAGGATAGAAAGGGGCACTTTGTTCAGTTCTTCATCCCAACTGCTCTTAGACACACATCTCCTTCCAAGATCTCGGAATTGCCAAGGCAGCACAGACAAGGCGCCTCCATAGCACCAAACCCCACCTTCAACTCCAAAAGCTGCAAAGCATTTTCTAACCTTCAGAGAATAGTTCCAGCTTAAAACTTCTAATCTGAACTATGTTAAGCAGTGAGCACATTTTGAGAATATGGGTGCAGTGACCGCTGAATAATCCTGACCTCAGGATTAAGAAGAACAAAAATACTGATTTCTAATGTGTCTTCAACTTCCCATTAAAAGACAAAAATTCACAACAGTTCTAAAAGGTGAGACTAGCCATCCTCCACTGGAACAAATCTAGGGGAAATGTGCACAAACTACAGGTCCAGTGAAGCAGATGGAGAAAAAAACCTGGTGGTCTGTGCAAGCCGCACTCTCAGAAAGCACCTGCCAGAAGGTGGTAGAAAGAGACATGAAGAGTACACAGTGGCCACTCTAAGCTCAGAGACCAGGATCTGAAAAACCCAGGCACCCAGGCACCCAGCTCCTGACTGTGTATGCTTGGGTTGCTAGGAAGTCTAGCATCTTGCTCCCTTCTGCTGGTCATCTCCCTTCCTGATGCGCCTCCCTTTCAGCTCCAGTGCACGGGCAGAAGTTCCAGCAATGCTAGTGACGCAACGAGTGAGCTCCACAGACTCCCATCTCTTTCTGGAGAGTGCTCTAAGCAGGGCGGAGACAGTAGGAACCCAGGGTGCGGTATGTGTTGGGAGGTGACATCTTTTTATATATTGCTTATAAATCATGACTATAACCATAAATTCTTCTCAACAGATTTCAAAAATTGGAGAGTGAAAGCAGGGAAAAACACAAACTCTGTCCAGCATTCTTTTACTGAATATTTATTAGCTACCAGAAACAGCACCAGGTGCTGCTCACTTCAACCCAACTGCTCGAAATCTTCTGAAACCCAAGTCATAAGAAAACGTGGTCAAAGACGCCCACACATGCTGACTGTTGGCCAACACTGGGACCTGGGGTCTCCATGTCAAGAATTGAAAACTACAGGTGGGAGAGAGGGCTTCATCTAAAAGAGCAAAGAAATATTATCCTGAAAAGAAAAAATAAAGTCCTGAAAATTATTCTCTATCAGAGCGAGAAGAAAGTTTAAGAAACACCTGCTTTGTGTTAGGTATGATGGATAAAAACAGCCCTCCACAAAGAAGAGTTTATATAAACATTTATAAATGTTTATAAATGTTATAAAGGGAGAGGGATGAGGGATAAGGTGAAAAGAGGCTGAGACAGGAGTGGAAGGACAAAGGCCCTGGCTTCAGCGAGGGGAAAAGGCCAGGACACTACAATGCACTAGCGAAGCCCACATCTGCCTGGGATGAAACTGGCAGGGAACTGCAGCTTCTAATTCAAGTCACCCAATACTTATCCAAACCCATTAGGTGGCAGCCACCGTGCTAGGCCCTGGGGATGTTGCAGTGAGGACATGGGCACTGTCCTCCTGGAAATCAGAGTTCAGACAACCAAGGAATCACAAGGGTGTGTCTGCCATAAAAAGGGAAGTGCTACAGAACAAAAGAGCAGGGAAATTGGATATTGTCGAAGACAGTGGTCTCTGAGGCATGAAAGCTTCATTCATATCTGTTCTTATTCATCCTTTTTATTTTATTTTTTATAAAAGATAAAGAAGGCCATTATTTATTGACAAAACAATCAATTCATCAAAAAGATACAACAATTGCAGGCAAACATGCGCCAAGCAACAAAACCCCAAACACACGAGAGAAGCACTGACAAACTGAAAGGAGAAATAGTTCTACAATATAAGTTAGAAACTTTAAAAATCCACTTTCGATAACGGATAGATTATCTGGACAGAACATCAGTAAGGAAAGGGAAGACTTGAAAACCGCTACGCACCAGCCAAACACAGCAGACCTCTAAAGAAATCCCTCCACAGAGCGTAACACGCACTTCCATCAAGCCCACACAGAACATTCTCCAGGCGAGGCCACATATCAGACCAGAAAACAAGTGGCAATCAATGTAAAAAGACTGGAGTTATAAAAATTACCTTCCCTGATCACAACAGAATGAAGCCAGACATCGATAACAGAAGGAAAAATGGAAACTTCATAAATGGGTGGAAATTAAAAACAGCACACTCACGAGCAATCAATGGAACAAAGAGATAATACAAAAGAAATTGGAAAATTCTGATTAAGTTCTATTTTGGCGGCATGCATTATAAGGGCCAAAATATATGAGCGGAGGACAGCCTGCATATAATATGATCAGTAAAGAACAGCGTGGGGCAGGATGCAGGAGTTGGGAAGATCAGGGAAGGAGCCCACGGTGTATTGGAAAAGCTGAAAGCCGGCACGCTATAAACTTTGTACTAATATACTAATACTTACACATTTCTACTTAGAACTCCCCTGTTATGTTACTTAAAAATAGTGTATTGGTATGTTAATTTTACGGAGGTACACATAAGTGCTCTTTGGAAAATATATCATATTACGTGTGAGAGAGAAGCATTTACAGTAGCCTAATAAATAGTAGCAACAGCTGCAGCAGCAGAATCATATCAATAACCCACAGCCCTGACTTACTCTAAATAAAAACAGAGGGAAAATAAGGAAGAAATAAAATGATGAGAGAGAAAGATAACAGATACAAAAGACAGAAACTGGAGACTTGAATTTCACAAGAAAGAAAAGCACAAGGATCCGAGCATACTCAAAGGTCCCACAACAAGACATTTTTCTGAGCAAAGAGAGATAAGACTTTGATGTGCTATAAGTCAATATCAGATCAAGTGGGCAAAAATTAATAACAGCTATCATGTGTTGTGATGAACTACAAGCCAGGCACACTGTGAAGGTACTTTACTTCTCATCACAGCAACTGATGTCCCAGTTTCACTAAGGCATGAGGGAGGTTCAGGTATTAGGTGACTTGTATAAGATAATGCCACTAATTGTAGTAAAACCTAGATCTGCACCGTTTGACCCTGACTCTGTAAGATTTGCTTTTTCCATTAAGCCATGTTATCTTCCAAGATGATAATTTAAGCAATACAGCTGTAATGACTAAATTATTAGCCATATACTGAATGCTGTGGCAAATGAAGGCTTCTTTTGAATGTCTTTTGAATGTCTTAAGACATTCATGAAACCTTTATAAATACAGGATTATATGCTAGATCACAAGGAAAACAGAAACTCATTTTCCAAAGCTGAAATAAGCAGGCCACGTACTCCTACTTAAGCCCAAAGAAACTGGGACTTAATAGTAAACATTTAAGCAGAGATCCCTAAATCAATCTGAAATTGAAAACACTCTCCTGATCAGAAAAAGAATATAAATGCGTGATAATAGATTATAAAGAAAATGACAATGAAGAATATTATACAACTCAAATATCTAGGTATTAATCAAAGTTGTTCTCAGAGGTAATTCAAAGCATTAAAAGTAATTTCATTATTTTAAAAGATTAGAAAAAAAGGAAAGAACATTCAAAGAAAAGTTTGGAACAGTTAGACGTAAAGGTAATAGGGAAATGATATAATTAGGTTAAGGGCAGAATTAGTTAATTGGGAAATAGACAAATAGGTATGGTAACCATTGTACCATAAAGAGAGAATTGTTTGAAAAAATTATAAAATATTTAAATGATTGGCAAATCTAATCCAGAAAGATTCAAATAAAATTACAACTGACAAAAGCTATGTAGCAACAAATATAGAAGAGATAAAAATTATGAAATACTGTACTCTGTATAACTGAAAACTAACATTTTTTAAATTTGGGGGAAATTAGTGATTTTATTGAAAAAAGATTTATAAGTATTGACTTAAGAAAATGTAGAAAAACAGGCCAGGTATGGTGGCTCATGCCTGTAATAATAGCACTTTGGGAGGCTGAGGTGGGAGGATCGCTTGAGGCCAGGAGTTCAAGACCAGGATGGACAAGATAGCCAGATTGCCTCTACAAAAAAAAAAAAAAGACTTTTTTTAATTAGCTGGGTGTGGTGGTATGCACTGTAGGCCTAGCTATTTGGGAGGCTGAGGCAGAAAGATTGCTTGAGCCCAGGAGTTTGAGGCTGCAGTGAGCTATGATCATGCCACTGCACTCCAACCTGGGCGACAGAGTGAGACTCTGTCTCTAAAAAGGAATGAAGGAAGGAAAGAAGGAAGGAAGGAAGGAAGGAAGAAAGGAAGAAAGGAAGGAAGGAAGGAAGGAAGGAGGGAGGGAAGGCAGGCAGGCAGGCAGGCAAGATAGAAAAACAAGTAAAAGAAGATTTAAAAAACTGAAGGGCAATTTGTAAAAAATACTTGAAAAGCTTCTCAAATTAGGAAAAAATTACAGCTGAGTTTTTCATGCTATTGAGAAATAGATACTTCCCATATTATATAGGTTGTTGCAGAATGAAGAAAGAGAAGGAAAGTCAATATATAATAACGGTGATACCACAATACACAAAAGAAAAACAACCAACACATCTCACGTGCAAAAATAACAAAGCCGGAACTGGAAAATCTAATTTAAAATATTCTAAAAACATAGTCTACCATGGCCAAGTACACATCATTCCAGAACTTGAGTACAATTTAATATTATAAAAATCAATTAATGTAATAAATCAATAGATACAATAAAAACCATGGTGATTTCTATGGATGTTGCAAAGAAGCTGGGTAAAATATATAAGATTTCTGCAGGACTTTTTAAGACTAGGAAAAGCATAATCCTTGGCAAAGTAAGAGTGATCTATCTCAAGGCAACAGCATATATCCTCACAGGCAGGAGAAATTTCCACGAAAATAAGCAATACCCCAAGGATGCTTGCTATCATTTTTATTCAATGTTGTTCTCGATGTTCTGGCCAATATTATGACTTGAAAGACAAGTAAGAAAGATCACTACCGGAATGCAGAAGACAAGATTATCACTATTCGGAGGATAGTATGATTATCTATCTAGAAAAAAGAAATGACTCCATTGTAATTCTGGGAATTCAGTCACAGTGGCTAGGTATACCAGACAAACATTTTAAAAATGAATAGTTTTTTTATGTGGCAGCAATAACCATTTAGAAAATTTAACAGAAGTGCAAAACTAAGGGATTGTGGGCATGCAATAGCAAGCTCCCAGCTTGCTGTCCCTCCCAGCCTCCAGGCAAGTCCCCTCTGGAGTGGGCACCTACCAGGGCAGACGGGTCTCCAGAGAGAAGGCAGAAAGAAGATAGAGAGGGTCTGCACCTCCTCCAGGGCTGGCAGAAAGGGAGCCTGCCTCACCCGGGAGGTCCCCCAAGAAAGGGCCACACCTATTCGCTCCAGCAGGCTCTGCGGGGGGCATGGGGGATGTGGGTGGTCTTGACCTTACTGACTCCTGACCACCCGGGGAAAATCTGCTCTGTGGCTGGTGTCTCCCTGCCCCTGGGACACCACAGAGGGACTTCCTCCTCCATCTCAAGGGAGGAGATGCCCCTGTTCCTGGTTAGCCATAACATGGTAAAACCACAGAGCTGCCCTCAACATGTGGGTTTGCCTTTGCCCTGACTCAGGAGAAAAGAACAGAAAACCTCAGACAGGCAAAGAAATGGCAACTCACTTTAGGGCAGGCAGTGACAAGAGACGGGATGATCAAACTGAGCCTTTGAGGCACTTGGCTCCCACTGAACTACAGGGAAGGAAGAAGAAGACCCTGATAAGAACTGGGGTGAGGGGGAGAGAATAAGAAAGAAAAGGAACATGCACTGTCAAAGGGTGCAATTAGAGTACACCAAAGACTTTCAGGAAGTAAAAAGCATGGGTTCCTCAATATGCAAATTCACGGTCATGCCGAAATAGTGGCTGGGAAGTGGCCTGGAGCAACCATGCAGAACAAAATCACAGAGATAGGTATTTGGGAGGTAAAAGCTGAGAGACCTGAAGGCTGAGATCTCGGAGCTCTAACCTGTGAAGGCAGGAATTCCAAAACAGGAACACAGAACAGATGGAGGAGACATGCTGTTCATGACAGCCAACATTTATTGAGCATTTTCTATCCGCCAGGCATTGTGTTTAGAATGACATGAATTAACTCATTTAATCCCCACAACACACCAACGAGGGAGGTCTTATTAGTTCCTGTCCTACATCGGGAAGTAGAGACCAGGAGAGATTCTATCTGATTTGTGCCTTCCAGGCCCGGGTGCAGGTGGGGTCCCAGTGTCTGTGGTCTGACTCCAGGGTCCATGGTTTTAACCACAAAGCCAGTAATAATTAACCAACAGTGATGAAATAAATGATAGAGAAAATGACCCCCAAGCAAAGAAAAGTCTCCAATTTACCATTGCTAAGAAGGAACAAAATAACCCAGAATAAACTTAAAAATGACATTTAGGACCCATATGAAGAAACCTACACAACTTTAGTGAGATGTTTTAAAAGTCTTTAAAAAACAGAGAATACCATGCTTCTTGGTGGAAGAGTTATTGTAAAGATGTTTATTCTTCCCAAATTAATTGATGTGTTTAATGCAATTCCAGTAAAAATATCTACAGAATATATTTTTTGAAGATTTCCCAATGATTCTTAAAGTCATCTGGAAGAATGAGCAGGGCAAGGAAAGCTTCAAAAATAATTAAGAACAGTAATGCTCTGTCTAGCATTACTACAATATTGTACTATAAAACTACAATAATAAAAAAATTCTGATGAAAGAATTGGTAGGAGATAAAACAGGACAGTTCAGAGATAAGCCCTCGTAAATCTAGATAATAAACAGAAATAATTGAATGAGGAAAAGGCAGCTTAGTTGACAAACGGTGCTGGGAAGACAGGTTAAGTCTTTGGAAGGGAAAATCAATTTTGTTCCTCACTTCACGTTTGTACTCTAAAACAGAAATAAGAGGATACAAATTTGAGAAACATACAGGTAAAATGAGGAAAAACTTTTCTAGGCTTAAAATCAATAAAAGAATAACAAAAAGGAAAGATTCACAGATTTGATAACCCACTCTGCATGTTAAAAACATTCGAGAGAAATGAACTATTTAGCAATAATCTAGAAAAGCTCTATGCAATGAATATGGCAAAAGGATAACATTCTTCAAACACAAAGGAATTCATTAAACTAGAAACACTAAAAGATGTCAACAGATAACTCACAAAGAAAACGTACAAATGTTGAACATGTGGAAAGTGTTCAAATTCAATAATATGAAAATAGATGCAAATTAAGGCAATAATGAGCTGGCATTTTCCATATCCCCAGTAAGCAAAGGTTTTACTTCTAAGTGAGGAAACTGAGTGTGCACACTTCGCTAAACCTCTTCTCTCACACTGATGGGAACAGACCTTGGCACGGACTTTCTGGATACTAATTTGGCAATCTGTTTAAATAAAAAAGTTCCTTTTTACTGTTCTTTTCCTTTTATTCAGTAATTTCCTTTCTGGAATCTGTCCGAGGGAAGTGATCAGAAATTTGGACAACAATCTCTGCATCATGTTGTTTATCACATTATTTATAAGAGTGAAAAATGAAAAAGAAGAAAATATGAATAAGAAATTAAAAACCAACCCACCACCCGGAGATAACATCTGTGTATGTTTTTCCCATTTTTTTCCTAAGCAAATAAACAAAATCAATAAGATCAGATTTTCTCGTTCTTTTTACTTGACGTTCTATTGTGAACATTTCCCATGTTACTGAAACTCTTCAAAATAAAATTGGTCATATAACACCTTACAGAAAGCCATGGTTTTCCCAATTGGTCCCTTATTTTTGGACAGCTTATTGCTTCCACAGCAGCATGTAATATGTTTGCAATAAAACGGTGAGCTATGTCTCTTTTTAATGCTTTCAAGTGTCCACATGAAATAGTTTTTCAGAGCAAACCGTTCTGCTGAGCCAAGAGTGCAGCTGAAACTTGATGACTTGCTCTGCGGAACACGTGCCACAGCCTTCCAAGTGGTACAGAGGTAAGATGTCACTTGGCACCAACCCCTACTATATAGAATGTTATACAACCACCACCCGGATCATTTTGTGCCAAATTAGAATTGAATAGGAAATTGTTCTTCTGGGGCCTCACCACTATACCACATATTAAAAAAAAAAAAAAAAAATCACACCACATTAAATACCTATATATGTTACAAGTCTTATCCAAATGAGACCCTAGATGATAATAAATTTCATTGTTTCACATCCAGAAATTATTAACCTGCTCAAGTACAAAATAAAAGTAAATTCTTTATTTTTTTATTTTTATTTTTTGAGACAAGGTCTTGCTGTGTTGCCTGGGCTAGAGTACGGTGGCATCATCATAACTCACTGCAGCCTCAAACTCCTGGGGGCTCAAGCGATCCTCCTGCCCCAGCCTCCGAAGTAGCTAGGACTACAGGCATGTGCCACCACACCCAGCTAATTTTTCTATTTGTGGTAAAAATGGGGGTCTCACTATGTTGCCCAGGCTGGTCTCAAACTCCTGCCCTCAAGCAATCCTCCCACCTCAGCCTCCCAAACTGCTGGGATTACAGGCGTGAGACACCATGCCCAGCCAGGAGTAAATATTTCGTAGTAGCTACTGGGGGCTGATGAAGGCTGAAACAACCTGGAATCTTTAGAAGACACGCATGGGTGTCTCCATAACATTACGTCCACACACTGGGCCAAGGGTGCAGGACTGTGGAAGATGGTAACTTCTGATCTGAAATAGCTGAAAAAATGACTTCACAAAACCCCCTATGAAAAACATGCCTTTGTCCCACACAGATCACGGGCCTTGGGCACACCCAGATGCAATGCAGTGCAATACAAAGAGACAGTGATGTGGAAAAGAGGCCATGGCATTCTGCATTTAAAAAACAAAAGTCAAAAATAAACAACTCTGTCGGGCTTTTTAAAACCTAGCTGTCAACAGGGGATAGTGTAATCATTTTGACAGGTTTCCATTTCACTGAAGATTCAAGGTTTTAAATTTGGACTTAAATCCAAATGTTATGCTTCCTGGATTGTGAATATCCTATTTCCTTTATATTTTTAAACTAAAACTTTAGAAGTGGAGTAAACAGTTGAAAAATCCTAGGATTCACATGAGACATACAGAATGTATTTTTCTTAAAGGGTGTCTTTAAAAAATATTTATCAAGGAAAATGAACAAACCGCTCTTCCGAATGTCATCCAATCTGTGGTCTTCAGAGTTAGTCTCTGTTTATCTCTTTCCAGGATCTAGACCTCTTAAAGTAGGACAGAGGGATTACCTCCTCCTGACTCTTCCCTGCCTCTTCTACAGCAATGCTATTGGGGGGATAGTATACAAAAGGAATGCTTCAGTCACCATAGCAGGGATGAAGATTTCTTCAATAACGCTTGGCAGAGAAATAGTGACAAATTGAACCCTGACTTCCCCAGTACTTAGGGAGCCCCTACCCTGATTCTTGCCTTGGCAAAAGCTTCCTGAAAAAAAAAAGCCAATAAGTCAGTACTTTAAACTCGATTTAAAGGAAACTATTTGGAAATTAGTTTGCTGTGAAATCTTGTTATAAGCACACCATTTCCAAAAAGAAATTGAACTGTGATGGATTTCAGAGCTTAGCTATCAAGGTTGAGAATGATGGTCAATCATGAACCGAGATGTTCACAGGTTAGTGACAGAGAAAGACTCATGACAGCCGATATCCTCAGATGCTGGTGAGTCCTTGGGGTATTCGCTCAGTATTTCATGGGCCGCCTCCCCCTACAGTTCTCCATAACTCAGACAGAGTGACCTCGTTTATGATACAACATTCAATCAGCCACTTAGGCTGAAGAAAACCGTGAAAAATTTCGAAGAGTTTCTGGATACGGGGAGATGGAACAACACTGCGTCCTGTTTCTTCCACTGAATGCAGCTGTGCGACCTGCACAGAACGCACAGAGCAGCTGTTCGCGAATTCTGCAAAGTAGTAGCTGGCGGCTTGGGAAAAAGTCCTGAATTTGAAGCACCACTAAACCAGCTACCAGTTTACTGTATGTTTTCCTGGAGTACCCCCCGGCTAGCTGCAATGCAGCATGACCGCCGGCAGTGGGCACTGGTGAGGATGGCGAGAGCTTTAAGAAGCCTCTAGTTCTGGCTCAAGGCATAGGAAAGGGATCAACCAACGTTCAGAGAGAGTGGGAAAAATGCTTGATGTTTTTTCATTTCTCCATCCCTTCATGTCTGAACCCATGGTAACCCGCAGGTGCCTAAAAGCTCTGAAGGAGGAGAACCTTACCCTCCAGTCAAAGGAAGCACTGTCTCAAGAAGGCACAAACCCCTGTACTTTTTTCTCTTCCCGTGCTCTAGCTGCTTGCATCAGGAAGCTGGTACAGCCATGGAAAGTGTGCAGTAGAGCAGGACAAACAAAGCCCGAGCTTGCTGCCTATAGGCATGACAAGGGGAGCCCCAAGAACTGGAAAGTGTCAGGGAGATGTTGGACAGTGAAGGGCATGGCAAAGCAACCCCCCATAATTTTTTATTTATCAAATCCTGGGCTCACCTGCAAGCTGCTCAAGTTTCAGTCCAACCCTAAACAGCATGCCATAGACTTTGAAGAGTAGGAAACAGGAAAAAGCACTACGTAGCTCCCAGAAGGGCCAGTGGGCAGTGCACGAGCAGAACAGATCTAAAAAGCATTGCAAAGGCTCTGAACACCGAACAGGTATTAGAACCACAGCCCAAAGAAAGCTGTTCAGAATTTTTGGTCCACACCCAACTAAGTCAATTTTCCTGCTTAACCGAAAATATCAACATTCTCCATAATATTTAAAGAAGGCCCAGAGTCTCATAACATCATATTCAAAATGTCCAGAGTATAATACAAAATTTAGCAGCATGTGAAGAACCAGGAAAATTTCAACCTGCATCCTAAGAAATCACAGTCAGCAGGTGCCGTGGACAAAAGTGTTGGAGTCATCCGAAAAAGGCATTAATGAAACCATTATAGAAATACTGCAACAAGTGCAAATCCTCCTGAGAGGAATGGAAAGACAGAAAATCTCAACAAAGAAACAAATGCCATAAATAAGAAAACAATGAAAATTTTAGAGCTAAAAAAAAATAGCAACAACAAAGAGATTCTGTAGATGGGCTCAGTTATAAAATGGAGATAACAGAAGAATTAGTGAAATGGAAGACAGGTCAATAGAAATTACTAGTCTTTCTCCTCTCCTGCGATTAGCGTTCATATTATCAGAGTCACAAAAGGAGATGCAAAAGGCTGCAGAGAAGAAAAATTATTGAAAGAAATAATGACTGAAAACTTCCCAAATTTGTTAATAGAAATAAACCAATGGATTCAAGAAGCTCAGTGAGCCCCAAACAGGATAAATCAAAGAAATACATGGCCAGACACATCTTAATCAAATTGATGAAGACTAAAGACAAAGAAAAAAATCTACAAATAAGACCGAGAAAAAGGATGCTTGGACAACAGGGAAGCAATGATTCAAGTAACCGTAGATTTTCATCATAAGACATCGAAGCCAGAAGGAGGTGGAATGACATGTTTAAAGTGCCAAGAGAAACGAACTGTCAACCCGGAATTCTACATCCAGTGAAAATATCCTTCAGGAAGGAATTTAAAATAAAGACATTTTCAGATGAAGAAAAACACAGAAATTCATTGTCAGCAGACCTGCTCTACAAACAATTTTAAAGGATGTTCTTCAGAGAGAAAGAAAATGATACCAGAAGGGAACTTAGAACATTAAAAATGGTAAACATCTGGGTAAATATAATAGATTATTCTTATCCTGTTTTGTTCTTTCAAAAAAAATATTTGATGGTTGAAAATGAAAATTGTAACATTGTCTGATGGGGTTTTCAATGTGGGTTGATATAATATCTCAACCACTAGCAATAACGGCAAAGGAAATGGACCGATTTCTCTGGTAACAAAAAACTCACCAAAAATGAAAGATACAACGTGAATAGTCCTATTAAAGAAATTGCATTCGTACTTGAAAACTTTCCAAAAAAGAAATCTTGAGGCCCAGATGGCTTCACTGGCAAATTCTACCAAACATTGAAACTTTTTTTACTTTAGTGGTAAATAATGCCAATTCTACATAATCTCTCCTAGAATGTAAAAAAGGAAGGAACACTTCTCAGTCTATTTGATGAAGCTAACATTACCCTGATATCAAAACCAGACATTACAAGAAAAAACAAAAAACTGGAGCCCAATATCTCTCATGAACTTAGACACAAAGAGAGAGCATGGAACAATTTTGGGGCATGATCAAGCTGTTCTGCACGTTGAATGTGTTGTCACGTACATGTACATGAAACTACATGTGTCAAAATTCATAGAACTGTGCACCCAAAAAATGTCAAATGTGTGTATGTTAACTTAAAATAAAAATTTGAAAATGAATCATTTTAGGGCCATAACTCTAAGACTTCCAGTTTCAACATCTACAAAACCGTATCATAATCTTTCAGAATGGCATACAGTGCAATGTAAGGCAAAGGAGTTGCAAGTCTCTTGGGAAAGTTTTCCTTTCTCTTAAAGGGGACACATCTGGCTTTGGATACTGTCCTGTGAAGATGTGATCTGTGGCAGTCACCTTGCATCCATGCAGGGAAGCCAGGAGAGCTGCAGAGCTGCTGAGTGAGGGCCCTGGCATCTTGAATAGCTGAATTAACCAGCCAGGAATTCCTCTTACCTCCACGCCCGTCACGAGAGTTAATAAAGCTGTATCATTTCATGTATTGGCAGCTGAAAAAGCCTTATTTGAATGGTAGACATGAATGTATTCTTGAACTACTTTGTACAGGTTGAGTCTCCCTAATCCTAAAATCTGAAGTCTAAAATGCTCCAAAATCTGAAACATTTTGGGGACCAACATGATGTTCAAAGGAAACGCTCACTGAAGCATCTCATATTTTGGATTTTTGAATGAGGGATGCTCAACTGGTAAGCATACTGCAAATAGTTCAAAATCCAAAAAGAAAAAATTCTGAAATCCAAAACACTTCTATTCCCAAGCATTTCAGGTAAGTTAAACCTGTATGACTTTTATGGATGAATTGGACACATGCCTTCCTGTAATAGCAAATCAGAAAAAAAAAATTGTTTTTCTGTACGAAGATTCTATGACCCTGTTAAGGTGCAATTGAACTTTTTGAGGAGAAAATTACTCAAAATCAATTAAGGTAATACAAAACTAATCACTTTTGGCAGGCACTCTTTATTAGCCAGATGGACAATTCTAAACAACTCTATTAGATTGGGTAATTGATCCAGTTAGGTGGGGATGAGTTTTTTAGCCAGCCAATCCTGACAAGCTATGATGCTGTAACCCCACTGAAAATTGTGCATTTTGAAATAACTATATTATTTTAACAAAGACAGGGATCATTGTAAAATCCTGACATCAAGGTCATCTCTTTCATGCTCCATGATGATGGCCTTTCAGCCTCCCAGACAGTACTTGCTCCAGAATTTAAGCTAATCTCAAACTCATCTTTGAAAAAAAAAAATCTGGTACCTGTTTTTATGTGGTTCTGGGGCCACTTTTGTGCAGAAGTTTGGCTGCTTTACACTGGGCACAAACATACATTGTTCTATTAATATTTTAATGATCTTTGTCATCTATACATTTGGAATCTTAGAAAACACGGGCCACCTTTAAATCAACATTTCCTTAAATCCTGGTCAGCAATCTCAACTTTGACCTACTAGTTCTACTGCCTGTTCTGACTACAGCCCAGTCTATCTGTTGACTGCTGGAAGTTTTAGTAATAACAGAACTCTTTACTTTATATCAAATTCTGGCTTCATAGCAGTGGCTTCTACCCATTGGCCCTTGTTGTCATCTTGAGGACCACCCAAAAACAGTTTAATTCTTCTTCCATGTGACAACCCTTCAAATATCAAATGCCAACCTAAAATGTGTGAAGACAACCATCGTGTCCTCTCACCTAATCTTCTCTATAAAGCAAGCATTCCCAATCCCATCTACGATTCATCGGAGAACATGATCCAGAGTCCTACGGAGACCCTGGTTCTGTCCTTCATGGGATCTCTGGGTCAGGAGACCAGAACTGAACCCCACCCTTCATCTGTGGTCTAAACAGCAAGGACAGAGGAGGGTAACTGCTTCTCTTGTGCTACAATGCCACTAGCAGGGCAGCCTGGAAGTGAACTTCGTACTGTTGACAGTGGCCTCATCCTGTGGACCCGCATCAAAGCTCGTGCCCATCATCTGCACCTGTGCTGAAAAGCAGCCCCTCTCTTGTCACACTTTTCTCATCCTGTTTTTGTATAGTTGGTTGTTTGGCTGCAAGTGCAGGACCCTACAATTGTTTCTGCTAAATCTCATCTTGTTGGATTCAGGCTAATTGTTCCATCCTGTCAAGACCTTTTTGGATCCCAATTCCATCATGCACTGGCTACCGCAAATCACTGCTAACATTTTTGAACAAAATAAACTTGGGGACAAAGCCCTGTGGCATGTTCCTGGGAGCCTTCCCTTGGGCATAGTTATTCATCCAGTTCTAATCCTACCTAATTGTAGTAGCATCCAGCTCATACGTTTCCATCTTATCTACCCACATTCTAAACTTGTCCATGTAAATTTGTCAAATGCTTTGGTTAAATCCAGATAAACTCTGTCTAAGGCACCCATTTTCCTTATTTTTTAGTACACACACACACACACACACACA